>CM069446.1:39987815-40174301 GCA_035610835.1 Ophiura sarsii
GGGGTTTACCTCCTGAATCAGTAGATATGTCTCCTTTTACTTTTCCTTCTTGATTTCAGGCTTTTATTCCCCATAATTACAATCGGTTATTGCCATTCCGTGGATTGGCTTTAAAATACCGGGTTCTACTCAAATAGTTGCAACTTTATGACGTAATGTTCGAATTCAAATGTTTTAATTTTTTTTAATGAAAGCCAAATATGTGTTATTTGTAACACTATATTTGGTTTTGAACATGCAGGCTTAATATTTCTGTGGCGCTTTCGCCAAAAAAGTGCCCGTTCTTTCTGACTAACCCTGTACAACAATTTCCTGTTGTTACAGGTGGCAATTATGGTCGACATATTTTTTCTTCAGCTATGGAAGTGGGACTGGGGGCAGTTCAAGCTTTTATTCCCATCGAAAATTTCTCAATATAGGGTTCACCAACCGCAACAAGAAAAACAATGATACTCGTCTTTTAATGAGATTACGATCTAATTATAGTGTTTAATTAGACAAAATGCAGCAGACCTCATCATAAAAAAACGTTGATTTGCTACTGATCACTAGATGTCAGGAGAACCAGATAATTGCTTTGGCGCCATAGTATGACATTTTCCTCTTGACTTTTAACACTTTCCACGCGGCAGGCGTCTGCAAATTCACAAGATGTTTTAACAATGTCAATATATTTAAATTTCATTATCGTATTTGGAATCACCATGAGAAATGCATTAACATTAGAACAAACATTCCTATTATTAGTTCAGTAATTCTTGAGATAGGCTTTGAAAGTTGGGAAAGGTTTCTTGACAAATCTGTTTTGAAATGGTAAAACTAATAGCCGCGTGGAAAGTGTTAAGGGTCGTCGCTAGATACGCCTTTGGACGGGAGTCATGGAGCGATGAGTGTTTATAGTTTTGCCCTTTCCGATATGATCTTAGGAAGTGCTGCAAAACCAGTGACTTGTACGTAAGACTGTAAACGTTCAGGTAACCAATGTTCTTTATAAATATTATTATAACATTTGCAGTGTTTTTCAATTTCCATCAGTGCTTGTACGTATAGTGATGCAAATTATTACTTTGGCGATATAAGTCTTATGTTTTTCCTCCATTAGATTATTGAAGTGGATTTAGGTAATTATTTATCATTTTCTAGGAGGCCAGTTTCTATACCTATCGATGTCGTAATGCTAAATTAAACAAAAACAAAAACAGCTGTTCTCTTCATTTCACGACATCGACCGATATGATAAATAAACTCCGGAAAATTTCAGGGAAAACCCCATCCATCTTCAGTGGATGACAGCCACTGACTTCAACCTGAACTGTATACACAGTCAAGGGAAGCGAAAGAACCGTATGCATGTAGAATCAGGGAAAGTGAACCGTGAAATTATAATAGCAAATCTTAAAGGATCGTAAACCTCCTAGAGAGAGGAAACTTTTCACGGAATAGACGATCACAAATTACATTAGCAAATGTGGTGTTCTTGAACAATGCCTTTTCCTTAACACATTGAATTTGGGTCAAATACGATGTACATCTCTCTTAATTCCAAAGACTTATTTTAAGTACAAAAGACTTATATTTCAAATCCAACGCGGACTGATAATAGTGACAAAACTCTTGCATTTAACAACAAAACTATCCTTAGAATTAAGTCTGTAGAAATTTTAAAATTAAAATCGTTTGGACTTTTAAATACCTTGAAGATTCATTTCAGTTTGTCTTTCTACATTTTTAAATGTGAAATGTAAAGAACAACGAAAAAATAAAATAAAATTGTAGGTTTTTTTGGGGGGGGGGGGGGGGCGAAGCAAAAACGTACACATTTTGGTCTTTCTAGACATAAGTGGGGGCCGCCATGTTTGTAGTCTTTGTAAATTACATGTAGGCCTAACTATGCAGTTTATTTTAACAGTCCTGCAGTCTGTGATAGAGTCAAAGCATATTTGTTTAGCCTTGAAGACTTCCAACAGAGAGACATAATAGCTTATCTTGTTTGACTATGGAGAAATCTCCCAATTGTTGTGGGGTTGTCTAATTAGTGGTGAGTTGTGGC
The DNA here is from genome assembly GCA_035610835.1 of Ophiura sarsii. Lineage (NCBI taxonomy): Eukaryota > Metazoa > Echinodermata > Ophiuroidea > Amphilepidida > Ophiuridae > Ophiura > Ophiura sarsii. The sequence continues at coordinate 39,989,866 of CM069446.1, forward strand.
TGTCATGTATACCTAGATTGTTCTTCAGACGGTACCCCCCCCCCCCCCCCTCTCCATGCACACAAATCAACTGTATTGGTTTCCTGTACTATTTTTAGACTGAGGATTTTGATTTGTTTTTTGGTTTGAATTATGGAAAATCCATACACAATTACCCTAGTATTTTGGTATGCAACAGATGCTTCAGAAAATGGTTACAAAACATGCTTATTTCTCTTGGATCGCTCCCATTCCATTTCAATGGAATTTTTATTAACTCCTTCTTGGAATTAAAAACACATTACAAGCAAGACTGCATAATTTTGCACCGATCATTGCGCGAGTTTTAACCTCCGTTTTTGTCACTACGGGTCTCCCATATCACACTCAGTGGCATTCAATATCCATGATTATCATTCAGTAGCCATGAATGCTGCATTGCCATTGGTTAATGCCCCAATGAATATTTTCCCGTATTACTAGAGTAATTTATCACTACTGAGTGATATAGACCCGTAGCTATCATTGATAACACAGTACTAACAAGTAATATACAACATACACACATAAGTGAAATAATAAGTATGTGGAAGAGATTGTTTAATTAAAAATATTTATTTACTGTATTGGAGAGTTTGTTATCACATATTTTGATTGGTTAAATTTAGTTCTGGATTGATCCATTAATTTGGAAGGTTTGATACAAGAATTATGTTTTGAATTTTTTCAATTTTTGTAAAAATATTTTGTTTATATTTTTTGAGAATTTTTTTGAAACTTTTTTATCAATTTTGTTTTTCAATTTGTTGGGAATATTTTGAGAATTTTTTTTCAATTTGTTTTCAATTTTTTGAGATTTTTTTTGAGATTTTTTTTAACCAATTTTTTTGAGATTTTCTTTTTTCAATTTTTTTTTCAATTTTTTTCAATTTTTTCAATTTTTTTTGAACCAATTTTTTTGAGATTTAAAAAAAGAAAAAAAAAGAGATTTTTTGAGATTTAAAAAAAAAAAAAAAAAGATTTTTTGAGATTTAAAAAAAAAATTGCAATGTTTTTGTTGAAAGTTTGTATTTAAAAAAAAAAAAATTCAGAGAGGTAAGTGACAAGTGACAAAAAATGCATTCATGTCTACTGAATGATAAATTCGTTACCCCCTGTTTGTTCTCATGCAATACGGAAAATATCTATGGTTTGTTTCCAATATCACATTCGGCTATCGCCTCATGTGATATTGGAAACAAACCATAGATATTTGTCCGTATTGCATGAACAAACAGGGGATAACTAATAGTATCTGTAGTAACACGTGCCTACTTTTGAAAAGCTATATCACCTACCCATCTCCATCAATTCCTGCCAAATACTCGTCCCTCTCTCTTTCTCCCCGGGATTAACGCCCATAGACATGGCTGTCGTTCCCCAGTAGATTAACAGTCAATCACAGTTCAAATTCTAATACAATTTGCATGAAGAATTATAACCGTAACGCTGGCAAAATTGCTGTTAAATGAATTAACAGATGGCCAAATAATATCGCTATTTTCAAGACTGCATACCATTTGACATTTTGCATCACTCGTGGCCGTCCATGCATCAGTTGAAGTCATATCTGTGTCTGATACAAGACGTGTTAACCATGCCTATGTGTTGTCACGTTCGGCCTAATGGACGTGTCGCTGCTCAAATGAGGTAAGTAAACCTGTCATCGGGTTATAATGTTATAATTATAATTCTTACATGTACTGTTCCATAATCATTAACGAAGTAAATGTCAGGTTTTCTCTCTGAGCGCCTTCTCATGATGTCAGCTTGTTCGCCAGAAATGTTGGTTTGTGCGGCCGACATGAAGTGAAGCTATGGTAAAGTTGTCTACCACACTAATTGAGGACCATTCGTAAGGTTGTCAGGCACTGTTTTAGGTTATCTAGGTAAATGTTCAAACCGGAATTTAAAAATCGCTTACTTTCTAATATGTTAGGTTTGACTATCTATATGAATGGCATTTTCTTCTGCATGGTTTTTTTTCTTCATTTCCTAAAGTTGTTGTTCGGTATTCTCATATGCATTGCAGAAGCTTGCTATGGTATAGTTATTGGGCTTGGTAGTCTCTTTAAATCAAAATATTGAAGAGTAAATCTGATTGTGCTATCAGTTCGATATATTGATATTTCACTCTATTATATTGAATATTTTCAATCTTTTAAGATCATTCCCTCAGCACAAACTTTAAGATTGACTTTTCAATCTTTTGATTTAAGAGAGTAGACCGTAGGTTTTTTTACCCGTTCACAGATTGTCAGATTCATATTTGGGAAAGAGCTTCATTTTCACTTTATTTATGAACAATATCGAACTTTCATGGATTTTGATTATGCCTTGTGAGATTGATTGGGAAAGTACAGCTGCTCACCTGTATGGCGGTTTAAGATGTGTATTTACTAGTGTACTATCATAAATGCTCGCCCCTTGTGTACACGATGAATAAAATCTAAATATTTTCTTTTCAATCGCTTACATTACAAAGATTTCAATTGACACTTTAGCGAATAGTTATGATTTTGGCACCCTCGAGACCTCCATTCATTGTAAAATAAGTGACTGAGTACTGGATAATGTGAGTCCTACAATTGTAGTGTCATTGGAAAGCAGGACATATCAGGTTTCTTTTTGAATGCAACACGATATCATGAATATAATTATCACGATATATAGGCGATTTAATTTGTATGGAGGTGTTTACATGTACATATAGACGTACACCGAGCACATAAGGTCCCTAACCAGGTGCTTTGAGGTTGGCTAATTCAAAATATATAATCGGTTCTAAAAATCTGAGATATACATTAAATGAGGAAATATCTTCTCCGCAGTTTGATACCTCATTCAACAAAATCAAATGAATACTTCTAAAGTTATGGCGATTTCAATGACCGTGCATAACAACAGCAAAGTTGTACTAGGTGTAGGAAATCATTGATTTGTGTGACAGTTATGACAGTAATCACACACAATTCAATGAATACCTATGCAACTTTGCTGTTGTTATGCGCGGTCATTGAAATCGCCATAACTTTAAAAGTATCTATTCGATTTTGTTGAATGAGGTATCAAACTGCGGAGAAGAAATCTCCTAATTTATAGCATATCCCAGATTTTTGGTACCGATTATATATTTTGAATTAGCCAACCTCAAAGCACCTGGTCAGGGACTTGATGTGCTAGGTGTATACTGTCAGATGCACATTCTTTTTTGTAAATGTTTAAGGGTACACAATTAATCTTGTATACCAATGCTTTCAAATGCTTACGTCTTTTACAAATAACCGATACCTCGTTATGAGTTTATTTTTAAATTCTCACTCCTATTGAAGATACACAATGAGTCTGTCCATCTTGATACGGCTACTATTTGCAGTACAGATTGCACACGGAAGCCATTTCCGTGGCGGATCAATGAGCTGGAAGCCGTTAGATAATAATCAGGTACGTAAGTATAGGCCTACTGTTCAGTCCTCAAAATAAGTAACTGACCAGGTAATAAATACACTATTAACTCCAAAACTATTAAACCAACGTATTTAAACGTACACATTTTAAATCATAAAGTTGTAAGGAAATTTCTTTTCTTCAATTTGAGATATTGTTCATGAAGATCGGATAATAATTGAGAACACTACATTGATAAGGATAGAACAAAGTGCAGTTTACATTTTTACACTTGGGTTTTGAACACGCAGGACCGTGTGACAGGTATGTGTATGGGCTGCATTGATCAATTGAAGCATCCCAATCCTCATCTTAATAACACTAGTGAGTTATCGCTACCAGTTAATCAATACTCTGCCTGTTGCTAGTCCGAGGCTGCGTTTCGAAGAACAAAATGTTAAAATGAAAAACTGACTTGGTTTTGGTTTTGGGCACATAACTGAGTTAATATTCATTCTATCTTCACATGTAATACCTCAAATTGAAGATAAGAAATTGCTTTACAACTAGTTTATCATTTAATATTTTTACGTAAGAGCTATCGTTTTTTAGTCGAGACCATATTAATTAACTGGTCCAATTAATTATTTTGAGGACTGTATTATAGGCTACATGTATAGAGGGGTTTAATAGTCAAAAGCGCAATCAGTAGATTTCATAAGATTGGCATTCTACCTTGTTTAACCATGTGATGTGGTATTTAATGGCAGGTTACAGTAACTCTGAAGGTTTTTGTTTCCCAGGCCACTTCACGGTGACCCATCTTTACCTGCACGACCAATTGCCGTATAGCGTTTTACATTGCAGCTGAATTTCCACTGCACCGTACGGACATCTTAGGCCTACACTTTGTATGATCGTAAACTTCCAATAGCAATCCAGACAATGCATGACAGCCAAAACCATTCCCAAGGCTGCATGTTTAAAGTAACGTAGGATAATATTTGCATAATAAAACTAAAAACAATAATGTTTTTACTTTACCCATAGATTGAACTTACCTATCGTGTGGGTTTTAAATATGACCATACTGAACCAGGATTTGATCGGTGTACCCCAGAAGCCCAGGTGGATCGAACAGAATTGCAAACTAGTGGAGAAGTTACGTGCGAAACGTAAGTGTAAAAATATGTTTTCTTTGATTATACGCGTGGGTCGGTCTGCGTTTGTAAATACCTGCAAACGAGGACTTTAATGTGGATACACACCTTCCAAACGTACAAGTCTTCGGTCGGAGGTATTTACAAGTGGGGGTGTGCGGACATACGGTTGAGTCCCGATAAAACTAGAAGCAAGCAAGAAGCTCGGTCCAAAAAAAAAGTCACTCCCAACAGCGTTATATTGGAGACGAGAAAAAAACGCCATCCAATCTCATTTGGTTTAGAAAATGAACAAATATCGGAGGAATTCTGACTTCATCATTTGGAATTTCAAGCCTCTACACTGCAAATGTGTTGGTCATTATCTTTGACACATTCGGTTGGGCAAAGCATTTATCTAATTTGTTGGTCAAGATTTACCCAACAAAACCGATATAATCACATCAGTTGGGTAAACCTTTGTTTTGCCCATTTATTTTGACTAAAACTCGCAACACTCTGGTCAAAACTTTTGAACTTTTAATAAATCAAAATTGTTGGTCAAATTTGTTGGGCAAAGACAACCGAGCATGCGCACTGCAAACTAGAACTGCCCAACTACAGTTGGGCATCATTCCCACCGTTTGCTTGCGAATTCATCATTCATCATCAGAACGGCAAACGTGGAAGTCATGTCGGTATCGCGTCTGCTGGGGTCTTGGGGCCCTTCACCGTAAATATTAGACACTTTCAAAGGTAAGTCACAATTATTATGCTATATACATGATATAATTTCATCAAGAACGAGTTCAAGAATTCCGTGAATAATTTTCTAATTGCAGGCTTGAAAAATGTTCATTTTCTACGGTCATGACGGTAAGCTTACCAATGTTATAAGCTTACTGTCAATAACGTAGGAAATGTACCGGTTTTGTTGTTGTAGGTATGCAATTAGCCTAAATTATTCACGGAATACTTGAACTCGTTCTTGATGGAATCATATCATGTATTATAATTGTGACTTACAACAGAAGAGGGTGAAAAGGGGGGTCTTCAGGGCGGCACATACCTATACCCTTTTCCAATGTCAGTGCTCCCCCGGGAAATCCTAACCCTAACCAGACGCAATATTTTGACCAACTGTTGGCATTAAGTAAAAGAGTGCCCAATATATGGTTAAATAATTTCATTACATTGACCAACAAATGTTTTACAGAAAACCAACAGTTGGTCAATATTACCCAACTGTTTAATCATTATCTTTGCCCAACAATTGGTGAAACATTTAGCCCAACAGTGTTGGTTAATTTCTAACCATTTGTTGGTTAAAACTTTAATCAAAAGCAGTTGGTCAAAAGTTTGACCAACAAATTAGATTGTTCATATAAGACTAAACGTTGGTCAAAATGTTGGTCAATTTTTGACCAACCACATTTGCAGTGTACATGGTGATGTGGAGGTTCAAGTTATTGTAAAGAAGCCTGTGTCTGTAAATTGAAAGCCCAGGGAGGGGGGGGGGGGGGGGGGGGGGGGCGGGGGGGGGGGGTACTTAGTGGATACATGTATGAGGTTATGGGGATGTGCCGACAAATAGGGGCCCATTTTCACCTCTTGTAAGTGAATGACCCCTTTCAAATCCATTTTTGTTGTTTTTCACAGAAATGTTAGCAAAATCTGTCAAATATACAGAACAATTATGGGTCTCTTGTAACCATATGGGTCAATTTCCCCCCGAAAATTGGTAAATGTACGGGTTAATTTTTCATTTTGCTAGCGGTACATCCCTACCAAAAATATCTGAGTACCCCCGGGAATGAACGGCAGGTTTTATTTAAACCAAGGGATAGTACTATTATTTTTTTTTTCTGTCCATTTTTTGTTGTTGGGGCATTCCTTCAATTTATTGCTTGTCAATATTGTTTTTTTTGTCTGGCATCACTGCCGAATGTTATAAATAAATAAATAAAACAATATGCTGAAGTTAATATTTCGCTATCTTTCGAATTAAAGACATTTCAAACACGTTCATGCACGATTGAACGGGATATTCTGGCCCAAACTAAGTTGTGTATTTTGTATGAGGAATAAATCACTTTCTTCACGTCTAACACTGGAATCTGTAATAATTAATTAGGAACTTTCATGAACCCGATGTTGGTAAAGATATTTTGCCATACTATTCTTTTCGGACAGTTTGCATTTGTGAATGATACTGTCCTCTTAAGTGCTTTTGTTTTCTGAAGAAGCACGCACAGCATAAATTGTGTACAAAAATAAATGCATTGTCGATACAATATAAAATGATTTTGTAAAAATGAAGTTATAGATTTTTTGAACTGTCACATTTGATAAGGTCGATCTGCACAACTAGTACATATGGCTTATACGCATAATTGACGTAAGACTTAGACGATAGACGCCAAAGTAATATTTTGCATAACTACTGTATACGTTCAAGCACCAATCGAAATTGAAGTACCCCAACAAAACTATGTCCATAATAATAACATAACAATAACATAACAATGAGCATTTATAAAACGTTCTTACACATTACAGAATGGTACCACAGCGCTTAATAAAAAAACAGAGTTAAATATCACTTGCACTATGACGGTTGAATGAATGAGTTTATTTTATATTATAACAATATTAACATGCTATTGGACGGCAATATAATAATAGCCCGGTAAATAAGTACGAGTAATTGAATCCATCCAAAAAGGGCTTGTAGAACCATATTTGGGAATAAGTATGAGTATTATGATGAAGCCTTGGGTAATTGCCATTTTGACACCTTGTCTGGAAGGAGGGAGAAGCATTGTCGAAGATTTTCTGAAGGGCTTCCTAAAATGAGAGGACAAAATCTCTCCTCCCTCCTACCAGACTGGAGTGTCATGACAGATCACTTCGTAATAGTGGCAACTGGACCCAATTTCATTGAAGGACTCAGCGTTTCCAAAATAGTCCTGTTCCTTATTTTGTCAATATTTTAAATAATTAGGTAACCATTATCTCTTACGACTGGTCGTGCAGTAAAGTTTTATGAAGTGTGACATTTCTTTGTTTCGTAATTTGTGTACATTTTATCTTTAATATATCCTACTTTGTAAATTGTGATTCAATCCTACAAGGGCAATATTTTGATGTTGTTAATGTTCATTTTATATCGTAATTTTAATATGAGTAAATAATAACAATTGATGATGGCCTGGCAGAATCTATGACGAGCGAAACTTAATTAAATAAACGCGAGGATCAAGCAAATGATACCAGCCGAGTAATTGAAATGAATAAATAATATATAGACTCGGACAAACTGGCGAGAATTAAATTAACAAAGACCTTAAAAATACACAGCCTCGAACCCGGTCCCTCTCGCTATCGCGGCGATTGGTTACTCCACTAGGCTACAGGGACTGTGCTTACATGGATTCCAGACGAACGAGCTATTATGTATACAAAGTCTTTATTGAAAGCCTCTAGCAGCCGAAATACATGAGTAAATAATAACAATTGATGATGGCTGCTAGATGCTTTCAATAAAGACTTTGTATACATAATAAATAGCTCGTTCGTCTGATATCCATGTAAGCACAGTCCCTGTAGCCTAGTGGAGTAACCAATCGCCGCGATAGCGAGAGGGACCGGGTTGCGAGGCTGTGTATTTTTAAGGTCTTTGTTAATTTAATTCTCGCCAGTTTGTCCGATTCTATATATTATTTAGTAATTTTAATATTGTATATTAGCATGTAATTTGGCCTGCGGGCCACGAGATGCTTCTGAATAAAATACCAATAATAATAATAATAATAAAAGGTATTATTGCACAGTTGAAAGAACTTTGGCGTGGTACAGTAGGACTGCGGGGGTCAAATGGCAACATACTGTTGGCCACACGTGAAGTTTTGTGAACGTTTTGAATTACAGAATTAATAGGTTATGCATGTGGTCAGGCGCAACGGACTACAAAAGGGGGATCGTCCCCGGCTTATTCTACATTCAATTGAATCGGCGCATGACATCCAATTCATTGCATGAACCGTGCTACCCAACTGGCCTATATCATGACATAGGTTTGCTTATTCCCGACAAGACAACAGCTAATTCGTTATATGGACGACCACTATTACTATTACATATACGTTGGAATACACCTGTTTTGAATTTGTCCATAGCTGTTCGGGTGATGATGCTTCAAAACCCCTGAGCTGGATATGCGACGAATATGACGTCATCGAGGACTCCGCAAGGGGCCACAACACTGCCATCTACGATGTTCCGGAGGGTCAACAAGAATTTGACATAAGGTTTGACAAAATCAGCTTCAGCTATTGACAATTGTTGTTATTTTGTCCTGCCAAAATTCCTTCTTAAATACAATGATTCGGCAATACTTTGATTTGTCCTGGTCAAAATAATAACAATCGTTAAAAGCTGGCAATTGGCAGCTTTGAATGCTGCCAATTGGCAGCAACAAAATGCATAATTCGACGGTGTTCTTTAACCTTGTAGCTGGCCAAAATTGAGATAATGCCAAATCCAAAGTATTTAAGAACCTGTTAGTTTAGCTTTTACTTTATGGGGGGACTTAAGGAAGTTTTCTTTTGAATTTTGTGAGTGCTGTAATTATTGAACTATTAATCAAATGCATATAAAAGTATACATTTTTTGGAAGGTATTACGGTCAAAGAATCCATTTCTGGCATCAATTTTTGACCAAATATTTTGTTGTTTTTGAGAAAATCACTTTTTTGACCAAATCTTGTTGGGACAAGCTAACAAAATTATTTTCAAGTAAAACATGCCCAATTCTGCTTGATTATACTATTAAGACACTAATGTGTCACTAAATTCAATATAATTCAATGTTTACACGCTTAAATTTGTTGTTATTGTTAATTGTACTGTCGCATATTGCGGCATCATAGCGGAAGGTCGATACGCCTAGCGGCTGTACATGTATAGTAGCCTATTCATACGTTATGCCTTAACAATTCTTTGAATGCTGATCTATTTCTTACTGCTCAGCTATCAACATTGTTGCTGGGTCACTCTGTTGAGTCCCATTAACAGAGAGGGATCTTCGAAAGGGTGGAAAATGATGACACACGTGGATGTCAGACCGCGGATAGATGGCGGAAGGATAAACGCGTCTCCCGTTGCGGCTCTGATTCCAGTGGAGAAGTTCTATAAAGGCTGCGAATACAAGTTGAGAATTCCAGGTAGGAATGAGGTTATTCTTTAATAATGATAGGGCTGTTTGACAGAGGAGTTTTAATGTTGTCGTTGTCACAATATTACAAGGCTTATGTTGGTAGTGTAGAATATTAACATTCACAATATAGTGGAATGAGAGCTTCATTGGAGCAATATGAACATTAGCGAGTTCTTCGATGGGCTTCAAAATATGTTCAACAGCCACTGCTTTTAATAAAATGGATATAGAATAACCTTTATAGATGAAGTTTTGTCGTGAAACACTAACTGTTGGTGCTGGATCCTATTTCCTAGTCTGTTTCGGAAAGATGGCGCGTTCGGCTTGAGGGCGTGATATTAGTAACGCACTGTTTTTACTTTTTATACGCAGCGACACGTATGCGTTCTATTGAAGTTACTTGAGGCCATTCCTCGTTAATCAAGTGAGATGAATAAATTCAATATCTCAAAAGTGGGCGGGCTTGGGAACGGGACTGCGTTTTCAAGGGAACGGCTTCCGGTTATAGCAATTTTGAAGATTGAAAAAAGATAATTATATTCTGCCGATTTTTCGACTAAAGCTGTACTAATGTACTCATCGGAGCCTGCAATATAGCGACGTAAGAGGGCGACCGAGAGCCACAGTCTAGGCTCGACCGCTCTGATTGGTTAGGAATGTTGTGAGGTTTCAAGAATGTGCTGTACGCTGATCGTAGAGCGCACGCGTGTCTCTAACTGTGGCCATGAGGTTATGTGACGTGCGCATTCATCAGTTTACAACCAACTGTAATCTTATTTGTTTGCAGTATCTGACCCGGACGATGACGCGATACGATGCCGTTATGCCGATACGGCAAAGAATGAATGCCCTGATAAAGCACACACCAAAGCTTGTGGACCACCCACCGACGGACTTGTCATAAACGTATGTATTCGAAGATTTTGGTAACTCCATAATATGGTCACGCGTTATGAACTCGCCTCCCAATAGGGTGGTGCCGTTACATTTTTTAGTTTCATGCTGTCATTTTCCTCATATATTTTTAAAACCACAAAAGCTATCTCAACAAATTTGGTATCATTTTAAAGCCCTAATAACAAGCTATCTGCCTGCAAAATAGCATTGGTATAGCTAATATAGAAAGGGAGATACAGCTGTTTGATGTTTGGGGACCAGGGGTGGTGCTGGAAAGGGTGCCGCCTGTACAAACTCAATGGGGATAATCCCATGCTTTGTTATTTTTACAATAACTAGTCATCCTCTAATGTTACAAACACCATTTTGGTCCCATTTTTAAGGGGCTGTGCACCTTCGTATAGCCTCCGTAAAACTGCCTTAACCTCTTCATTATTTATTTATTCTAGATAAAAGTATACACTTTTTTGCAGGAAAGGGTTCAATGAATCCAACTATGATCATAAAATTATAAAAACACGTTTTTTGACTGAGAGTAAACATTGCGATTACCATGATATTGGAGCAACATTTTTCTTTACCCAACGTCCTAAAAACTTGATTGAGATACGATAAATGTTGCATTATCCAAAATAATAAATTGTAAAATGTTCATGGATATGTTTACGCTCGGTGACGCATATTCTTACGCTTACTCTAATGGTATTGTACTTGCAAGAGAGCCTATCGTATTGATTTTGCAAAAAAACCTTAAATTAAAGTGTTTTATCCTTGGCCTATACACTCGGCCTATACACAGCATGTTCATATTCTAATTCCAATACATGTTTTTTTTCCAGAAAAAAGACTGCACTCTTTATTTCGACACACGCGAGGTGGACGAAGGATATCACGCAGTGAACGTAATCATTGAAGATTTCATCAAACCTGTCAAACGAAAAAGCAAACCACTTAGCAAAGTACCCTTGCTGTTTCTACTCTTAGTCGATAGAGAAGAAGCAACTTGCCCGAAGCCAACGCTTGTTGATCCTCCGTCGTGTAAGACAGTGCGACCTGGCGAGACCTTTCAGCTGGTGATCAAGGCTGATCCTGGAAATCCAAATTTTCCGTATGTGTGTGTGTTAGGAAGTACCGCGAAACTAGTACGTATGACTTATACGTGAAAGTGACTTGTACGTCGTACTTATACGATATTCGCTAAGTAACATTTTGCATTACCATACATACGTTCAATCATTCAACCTTGAAAATTGAACTTTTCACTGGTGCTAAATAATACTCTGGCGACTATCGTATAAGTCTTATGTACAAGTCACTTATACGTATGAGCCATGCGTATTAGTTTTTTGAAGTGCGACCTTATTTGTTTATTCTTACATAGTGGGTGTGGTTTTGGATGTCAGCAGGCAATTTGATTGGTTTTGGCTAATTTTCAGCCGATACGCCCATACATTATTAGACAATGGGGTATAGTTTGGGGCGGGGCTTAATTCACTCGAATAATAATACCCTCAGTGCGTATGATCATCGTGTTAGCGTGTCCTACACAAAGTCGCCGGCGTATGCGTTGTGCGTATAACGCAGCGTTGCCACGTGCGCGAGTGCTAAAGAACGCGATTTAATTCGAAGCAGGAAGTTGTGGTAAACAGTTCGCTGGATTTGCCGATTTTATGGGGGGGGGGGGGGGTTGGGGAGAATCTAACAAAAGCGTTATTTTATGATAACATATCAAAATAACCAATAAACTAAATAAGAATGAGGATAAAATATATACATGACTGCGGATCTAAATTAAAGCATTTTGTTTTCAATTTGCATTTAGTAGACATGTTGAAATACAAAGGCACACGTCAATAATTCGGATTGGACAAAACACTCTAATACGTCACTATACGTCACTCTAGTACGTCAATATCTTGCGTACCGATATAATGCAATAATTGTCTATGTATTTATGTATTCAGATAACTTGGTCGTAATGCTTATATCATTGCTTGTAATAAATCTTAGCACAATATTAATATTTTATGCTTTTGATAGGATATTAAATGAAACAAAATCTTACACATCGTTATCTCATCTTCTACAGAATATATAAGATTAGAACTCAAAATCCCTATGGAATAACAGAATCCTCGCTGGAGATTGATCCAGAAGTGGCCGGACGCAAGAGATTGACTTTGCAATGGTATCCGACGATTGATGATATTGGAGAGTATCCGATTTGTTATAGTGCTCTAGACTCTGAAAGGTAGGTTGAAATAGCAGATTTTAAAGATATATTTTACGCAGAATATAAAAGATCAGAAAGCAAAAGCCTTATGGGATAGCATAATCCTAGAATAACCAAGGGGTGGTCGGACGCAAAACAGAGGTACTATATCCGACTTTTGGTGACATCGGGAGTGCATCAAGTTTGCTATAGTTCTCTAGGCTCTGACAGGTAGGATTGAAACATCCGATATTATTTCTTCTCAAACAACATTTAGCTAATTGCATGATAATTGTTTTTCATACTATGGTATGCAGTGTCTTTCATTCTAAAATTGATCACATTCGCCAGCACGCACTGAATTCTGATTTCTTCACCGTGTTCGCGAAATCATGCAGACCCGAAGAAATCTGATCCCCCCAAATGTAATCGCACCCTTTATAGCACCTCTTACCCCCTAGACGTAATGGTTCAAACAACGTAATTAAAATGGCGTCGGCAGAGCCGACGCCAGTCGTTTGCACGGAGCTGCGACTACAATTCAGCCCTCTGTTTTTTCTTCTTAAAGACCTTTTATTTTATGAATATCACAAGTAAGTTTAGTTAGGAGTCAACTTCTTTTTCATATACTATATATAATAATGTGGCATATAATATGCCTATTTGTATCATGTGTTAGAAGGTAGAAGTCAGACGACCCTTCAGCTGTCAATCATTGTTAACATGCCCTGTTGTCACTGTACATAAAGCTAGATGCACTCGATTGTCCCTGATGCACTATACACAGACTTACAGTAGTGGTGGTAAGCATGCTGGACAGCACAACAAATTTTCTTTGAGGAAAAACAACTGAACGGTAAAGGGGATGAGGGGAAATTAGAATAAAACAAATATATCGTTATTTGCCACGTTTATCCTCCGTATTGATCCATAGATAATCACTGGTGATAGCCAAGTGGGTCTTTTCTTTTGAAGCTATATGGCCGTGTGTTTTGAACTCGCCACCCTTACCGTTGCATGTCCAGATTTTTACATTTTACACCATCTGAGATTCGAATTAGCATATCGCAATAACTATTTGTTCTACCCATAAAAAAAATATATTTTATGAACGGTAATCTCACAAGAAATCCAAATATGCTATTGGAATTTAGATAAGACCTAATGTTAACATGTTGTGATTAGGAATGTTAAAAAAATATCGATTTTTTCATATTTTGATTTAAGCTCAATAATATTTTTATACCAATCCCAATCATAATTTTACTGTGCATATTTAAGTTCCTCATGCAATTACCCATCAGAACATAATAGTTGTCAATGGTAAACATGTTGAAATACACTATATCGAGAAGTAAATGAGCACAAACGTTTAAATTTCATATTTATTAGAGTTTACAAGTATATTTCTTTGGGTATACATCCTTTCCTGATTTAAACGGCATTTTTGAATTCCCCTATTTGAGAGCTTTCCAAAAATGTATAATTTTGCTATCATCGGTTAAATATTTCTTTTGTTATAGTCATGTATCTAAAACCGCTGAATTAGGGCAAGTTCACTGTGTAGTGAATAGGGAAAAAGCCAAGGACAATGCAATCGATTCGTGATTACAATTGTTACGTAATAGTTGACACGTTTGTTGGAACAGAAACTTATAGAATATAAAACAATCTATAAAATGAGAGCAAAATCATGTTTGTATCATACAGAGAAGAAAAGTTATTGTAATTTGAACGTAGAATTGGGATCATTTTTTATATTCCCCATAGAGATTGTACACAACGCCACCGCCACCGCCGCCACCGCCACCGCCACCACCCCTGACTTTCCCAACATAATCAATCATATCTCAGCCAAACATGTATAGAAAAACCTGATTTATTCACACAATGTAGCTAAATAAATAGGCTTTCACATGACACCTCAACCATAGCTCTACCACATTTAGTTGTTGAGTTAATAGAGAGAGATGGATGATTCGTCACCAAAAATGCAACGCCACCACCCTTTTTGGGTGGTGAGTTCAAAACACATGGCCATATATGCATGATATGTGTGTTTCGGACCGAGGTAGCTTAACACAAAAAGCCGATGTAGCCTTTCGCCCTGTCATGAAATAAGTTCTTAACATCCATAAATAAAACGTCACTCTCGTTCCCAGACGCGTTAAATCGGTAGGAATCAAGGGCGTCAATCCACATTTAAATGTGGTGGGGACATCATAAGTTTCCCGTCCAAAAGAATAAAAATGGTAACCGAATTTGGCGCACCAAGGGGCGAAGCAGCTCGTTCCGCGCTAGCGCGGACAGGGGGAGTCTGTGGGGGATGTGCCCCCCTCAGCGTTCGATTTTCTTTTAATTTTCGTACCCATTTGGTATGATTTGGTTTGCACTTTGACCGATATTTTATTGAAATATTCGTTGTTGAATGTTGATATGCTAATATTTTGTGATGTTGTGTTAATATAAAAGGTGAAACAGTGTCTGTTTCTTTCTTGCCTTGCCGATGCCTCAGCCCACAATCCCCCGGGGGGGGGGGGGGGGAGGGGGGCAGTCAAACATAATGTTGTACACATGCGTGACCAAAAAAACGCGTAAAAAGGGGTGTTTTTTCAGTGTTGGACGCGTCACGCGCGTGACCCGTTAAGGGTATCAAAAACGCTGATTTTCAAGAAAAAGGGTGGCTTAAAATCCCGGCTTAAAATACAGGTCGAACGTGTTTAGGGTAACTTATTTTGTTCCCCGTTAAATAGACAAAACTTGTTTAGGGGTCATATTCTGGCAAGAACTTGTTTAGGGGTCAAAATTTGCAAGGAAAGCGCGCTAAAAACTTGTTTAGGGGGTAATTTTGCTTGCAGGGTAAAACTTGTTTAGGGGGTGTCTGGAAAAATTTTGGTCACGCATGTGTACACCATTATGTTTGACTGGCCCCCCCGGGCACAATCCCCTCAACTTGACGGCAATCCATTTTGAAATGAAATCGGCGTGGGTTCCAGGGGCACGCTTAAGGGTCTCGGTGGGTTCCAGGGGCAAAGCCCCGGCGGGGTTTAAACCCCCTTGGAGCTATCGGTTTTCTGGCGTTTCCAAGGCTATGGGTGGGCTCTCCTGGTACATATTTGTTTAAATTAACACATTTTCTTCTCAAATATTTTTCTTTGAAATCCTTGAAAATACAGAATCCCTTATTATTTTTACAATTGCTGGAATCTCCCGCCTCCCGGTAGTTTCGGTAAACAGCGGAATTAAATCTTAACTTTCGCGGGAGTTTAACTTAGAAACAGCGCGTATGCCATGAGCACTATAAGCAACGTTGCCGAATTCTAGCCTTGCATCCACTTGCTTCAAGTGTGGAAATCACTACCGTACGACGCTAACTTACTTACTTTACTTACTTTCGTCGACCTCGGTCGGAAGCCATGATGAATTTTCGCCAGTTCACTCTGTCCTGCATTAGAATGCGTCGCTCTTGCTGG
Organism: Ophiura sarsii; assembly: GCA_035610835.1. Taxonomy (NCBI): domain Eukaryota; kingdom Metazoa; phylum Echinodermata; class Ophiuroidea; order Amphilepidida; family Ophiuridae; genus Ophiura; species Ophiura sarsii. The sequence goes on from CM069446.1 coordinate 40,006,210, forward strand.
TTGATGCCAGCACTCTTTACTAAGCAGCGTGGGGTATGTCAACCTTGGTCTCCCTTGAGTACGTTGGCCTCGAGTTGGGGTCCAGAAGACTAGTTGAGACACTGGTTCATTTAGCCTTCTTACACAGTGTGCAGCAAAATTGAGGCGTCGACGCTGAACAATTTCTGATATTTTTGGTAGCCCTGCATAGATTTCCTCTCTTGTGCGCCCGTAACATAATGGTGTACACATGCGTGACCAAATTTTTTCCAGACACCCCCTAAACAAGTTTTACCCTGCAAGCAAAATTACCCCCTAAACAAGTTTTTAGCGCGCTTTCCTTGCAAATGTTGACCCCTAAACAAGTTTTTGCCAGAATATGAACCCTAAACAATTAATAATAAAGATTCATAGAAAAATTCCAAATTTGAACTTACTGTTCCAGACAGTTTCGACGTCCGTTCGGATGTCTTTATCAATGGTGTATGACCGCTGATCCAGTGTTACCAGAAGATGTTGATTTTCTGGTGACGTCACGTGATGATTTTGATGACGTAATCCGGATCAAAGGGTCGTACAGGTGACTAAGTTGGTAGGCCCCTCGTCGCCATTCATTAGGTGCTGTTTCATGTCATTATTGGCTTTTTGACGGATCCAAATGGATTCTCTGATCCATCTGGTATTTCTGGCGTCGTCCCTCGCGAGAATGTTTGTATTGTCCCAATTTATTAAGTGGTTTTCCGTAGCAGCGTGGTCTGCGATGGAAGACTTCATCTCTATGCTTTGAGAGTCTTTCCTTGCCGTGCGGGTGAATTTGCGGTCGGTCATTTTGTCCATTTCAGTTTTATGTTCCTTTTTACGGGTGCCGAACCGGCGGCCTGTCTCGCCTATGTACGTCTTGTCACAGTTCTGACAAGGGATCTCATAGACCACGCCTGCTTTGTCCTCATTGTCCTGTTTGTCTTTCGCGTGCACTAATATATATATTCCGGAGGCTGGTGTGTGGTTTTACCGCTGAACCTATGTTGTGTTTTCTGAAGATTCGCTGAACCTTTTCCGTGACCCCGGCTATATACGGTAGAGTGACGTTCGTAAGAGTTTTGTTCTCACTTTTGGCATTTTTACTGTCCTTTTTCTTTGGCTGTTGTCTCGCTTTCTTTACTTTGTCAATCGACCATTGCGGGTATCCACATTGCTTGAGGGCTGACCTGATGATTTCTTCCTCAGCGATCTTGTCTTCTGGTTCTGTGACAATTTTATCTTTCCTGTCTAGCAAAGTGCGGATAACACCTAATTTGTGATGCAGCGGATGGGCCGATTGGAAGTTCAGATATTGGTTGGTGTGTGTGGGCTTTCTGTAAACTAGGAGCTTCACACTGCCATCTGGTTTGCGTACGACGAGTGTGTCCAGGAACGCTATTTTTCCCTCCTGTTCTTTTTCGTATATAAACTTGAGATTACCGGTCTCGTCGACATTGTTGAGATGGTCCGTGAGCTTGTCTTCAGTGCCTTTGCTTACAATTTCCAGGATGTCATCCACATACCGTTTGAACAATCTAGGTTTGCAGTCAAGCGGAGCTGTTGCAATAGCTATGTCCTCTAAATGTTCCATGATGATATTGGCTATCCGGGCTGCCCATCGCGGTACCGAACTTTTGACAGTAAATTTGCCCTCGCGAAGTGAAATATGTAGTAGTGAGTATAAACTCCAATAACTCCACAATATCCTCGACTGTGAGATTTGTTCGTGATTTGAGAGTGTCATCATCAGTAAGTCTTTGTTTAATGACCTCCAACGCTTTCTGGATCGGCACATTAGTAAACAACGCGATTACATCATGCGAGAGAAAATTCTCATCTTCTTCAATGTAAATTTCAGTCATCTCCTCCGCTAGGTCATGCGAGTTCTTTACATGTCGTGGAGTGTTGCCTACTAGAGGGGATAATATATCTGATAATGCGCGTGAAGTAGCATATCCTATTGATCCGGTGTAATCCACTATAGGTCTCAGCGGTACATTTGGTTTGTGTATTTTCGGAGTGGCGTAAATTCGCGGGACATATTTCGTGGTTGGATATAGGTGCTTGTATTGTGCCTCATCAATCTTGTTGTCTTTCTTAAGCTTGGAGAGCATACCGATGAGTTTACGCTTGTACTTTGGCGTTGGGTCCTTGTCTAATTTTTGGTAAGTTTTTTCATCAGCTGCTAGCATTGTCTGTAGTTTTTTGTCATAATCCGTTTTGTCCATGATAACGACTGCTCTACCCTTATCAGCTCCCATGATGAGAACATCCTTGTTTTTTGCCAGATTATTAAGGGCCTTACGTCCAACTTAGTCACCTGTACGACCCTTTGATCCGGATTACGTCATCAAAATCATCACGTGACGTCACCAGAAAATCAACATCTTCTGGTAACACTGGATCAGCGGTCATACACCATTGATAAAGACATCCGAACGGACGTCGAAACTGTCTGGAACAGTAAGTTCAAATTTGGAATTTTTCTATGAATCTTTATTATTAATTTTCCTTGGATTCCTGATGAAATTATTCTCTGAACCCTAAACAAGTTTTGTCTATTTAACGGGGAACAAAATAAGTTACCCTAAACACGTTCGACCTGTATTTTAAGCCGGGATTTTAAGCCACCCTTTTTCTTGAAAATCAGCGTGTTTGATACCCTTAACGCGTCACGCCGTGACGCGTCCAACACTGAAAAAACGCCCCTTTTTACGCGTTTTTTGGTCACGCATGTGTACAACATTATGTTTGACTGGCCCCCCGGGCTTGTGCGATGATCCTTCCAGTTGAGGTTTAATACCATCATTAGTAGTCTGGTATAGCAGCCGTCAAGTCTTGCCTCAAGTCTGTTTGTTAATGTCCACCCTTCTGCGCCATAAAGTAGAATGCTTTCTACAGCAGCACGGAAGAAGCTGATCTTCAAGGAGGCTGACAGATTAGATTTATAGAGGGTAACGACGCTAACACAAAAAACTAAATTTAGGGAATCTGAACATTTAGTCACCTGCTATTATACTGCTGCATTGAGCAACACTGTTCTTGGATACCGTCGTCGGTCTAACGGACTATTAGTATAGTTTATAAATTGTTCTATTTCGATCACATGCAAACTCAAAACATGGTGGGGACATTTGATATTGTGTCCACCCCACCTCAAAACATGGTAGGGACATGTCCCCTACGTCCATACAGGATTGACGCCCCTGATAGGAATCGATTTCAAAAGATGTGCTTTTGTCCGTCGCGCTCAAGGGTTCGATTTTAGGTGTAATACAACGACTGAGTGAAATAAGTGTCTATAGACTTCACAAATAGTGTTACATCTATCGCATCGGTGAATATGTGTATTCAATTATTAAGTATCAAATATTAGAAGTATTTTAACTTTCACCGTTGCATTTTTGGCAAACTAATTTATTGTATTCCGTTAGCTAGAATTAGACAATGTAGTTGCCAGATGCACTGTAGTGGTGGTAAGCATGCTGGACTATACAACACATCTTCTTTGAGGAAAAATAGCTGAACGGTAAAAATGATGAGGGGAAATAAAAAAAATCATTATATGCCACGCTTATTCCTCCGTACTGATCTAACACTGCCCAACTATGGAACTTATAATAACAATTGTGCAGAACTAATCGTAAAATGGCATTATTGTATGTTATCCTTATTGCAGTTACACCAGTGGTATCTCTTGTACGATTGTGCACGTCGATGACGACCCATTGCGAGTCGACGCAGAAGGCAGCCGTCCATCATCTGCCGGAGAGATTGAGGCAGGCGAACCCTGGTCTGTGAAATTCAACAAACCGGTAATGTATTTTGAACTTTATCGGCTCTTTCATGAGATTGATTAAACACATAGGCCTACACGGTAAAAGCTATTTCCTTCAAATGGAAATTGACCGTTGATCTTGAGATTATGCAACCAACAAACTGACCTCTGTGTTATGACAGCCAATACATGTAGAAGCACATGGTAGTAATGTGGGATGACCTCAATCCCATGACAATTACCATGCTCAGAATCTATTCTAGTATTCTGACGGAATAAACAGTAAGTGTTAACACTTTCCACGCGGCAGGCGGCTGCAGACGACATTCCAAAATTTCACAAAATGTTTAAAAAATGTCAAAAGTATTGAATTTCATTACCATATTTAGAATCACCATGAGAAATGCATTGAATTAAGTACAAACATGCCTAGTATTAGGTCAGTAATCATTAAAATAAACTTTGAAAATTGTGAAAGGTTTCTGAAAAATCAGTTCTGTGCAAGGTAAAAATAGTAGCCGCGTGGAAAGTGTTAACATGGGATTCTGTAAAATTCTGTATTCTAGAATACAGAATAATCTTTATCCCATATTACCGGCCACTATTGGGTGGTTATGAAAGCATTAATGGATATTAGCAATCCGGGCACATTTCCAGATTTCGAAATCTGTCCAATTCTGGTAAGACCTTCCAAGAAAGATTCAAGTGAGAAACTATGTCGAAATTGGCAAACTTACTGAATATGATGAATAATCCTTGCTGAGCTTTTTTTAATTTTACATATGATAAAAAACATTCGTGTGCATTATGTTTGAGTCTAAATGACTAAATATTGCAGTGAGTATTAATTTGTCCTAGGAGAGATTAATGTATTATTTAAGACAATGAAATTATATTCAAATTAAACGACGTCTTTTACTTGTGATAATATTTATATTCACTTTTATAATGTTATGATAATATTATTCCTCAATCATTTTAACATTATATTTTATTAGTCAATGTAAAGTTAGCAACATATTGCGCATATAAGACTATTAAATTGTCTGCATGCTCAAATGTTCGATTGAATCCTTGGCAAGCTCTTGCACCTGGTCCTCTACTGCCTGGGGGTTTGCGGGTCAATGAATGGTGCGCCACCAATAAGTAGTGCACACATCTAATTTGTTCTAGAGTTTCACTTCCGGTAAAAGTTTATCACAACATTAGTTCTTATTAGTTGTGATGATTGAAAGAAATTCCAATTTTGGAATGATTCTTCATTGAACAATATAAGTTAAACAGGATCTTTGACATGTAAATATACAGTTTTTTGTCAGAAAAATCATTGATATCTGTGGAGATAGCATTACATATTATATGCTCAGGTCCCACAGAGGCAATTCAGCTCTTTCTGTGTTTAGTAAAATTAGGCTTAAACCTATGCCAGAATGTGTATTGTAATATATACATGGAGAACCACAGGCCATTGTGATTCAAGCTTTTTGTCAATTTCAATTTCAAACAAAAAAAAAGTAGTCAGTATTGCAAATCGTCTGATCTGCTTTAAAGTATTGACACAGTTACATTACACATTGTGTGCATTATCATGTTGCATTGTATTCCTGTAGTGTAGGGTTTTCCAAGAAATTGGTCCATTAGGATATAAATGGGTTGCATAAGCCTTTATCATTAATGATAAAACTCATCACCGAAAGGAGACAAACATGAAGAAGGTAATGTTTTGTTGCCGTAGGCCGCCTGCTACCTACAACAACTCGAATACATTGTATTCTGAAGGTCATGACATACTACCCAATCGCTTGCCGCTGACGCTCCTTATTTGGTAAATAGCACTCTTTATAAGGAGCGTAAGCGGCAAATCGCGTCGCGCGATTGTGTAGTATGTCATGAACTTAAGCAGTTAATTGAAAGTTGCGACACAATCTCAGCTGGAGTGATGCGCTCTGAAACAAATTTCTTACGATGGTGCCATGACGTCACATATGAACATATTGTGATTGATTCATGGTATTCAGGGATGTGGAAATGCTTGACTGAGTAGCCTGAGCACACCTTAAACTTACTATATAGATTCTGGACAGCGTTTGCAACCTGTTATTGTATAATAGCTAATGAGTGAACGGCACAGCCGATCATGTTGAATAACGCAAGCGTGCATGTCTTTGAAACATGTAAAGTTGATATTTCAAAAAGAAACGTTACGCTGACAGACAAAGAGTGCTACATGTCTTTTACAAATCACTGGTTTCCTGGGCAGATGTATTCTACATAAAATAGCTTCATGATGGCCAAAATAAAATCATCCAGTTTGATATGTTAGTTCGATGGTTTAATAATAGAATGACGCTGCAGTGGCAACCATGCACCCATACCTCTCAACTAAGTCTGCTTGATTTGCATCACTGTATGTCATACAGAATACAAGATAAATGTAATGATTATAATTCCAAGAGATTAGACCAGACTACTACACTAGAACCGGTAAATTGGACTTTTAAAGAGTCCGTTTTGAGATAACAACCTGTTTTGAGATAACAAACTTTTTACAAAGTATTTTTCATTCTAAAAGCAGTCTCATGCTTTTTGTTGTTTCAGATTAAACGTCCGCAAAGTCCTGCCTTTATCAAGATTATCGAACACGTCAGCGGTAATGTCGTTTATGAGATCGCGGCGACAGATCGTAACGTTGTGTTCCGAGGTGATACACTCATGTTTATCCCAACTCGCGAAGAACTTTTTAACGGGACAACTTTGGATGCCTTGCAGTATGAATTGCAACTAGAGGAGGGCGTGGCCATACCTAGTAAAAGTGGGTGTGGCTCTCCGGCGGAATCGTGGCGATTACGTATCAATGGTAATGAATGCTATGAAATAGAAAATGTACTTTAGAACCCCTCCCATCGCATAAAATGGGAGCACCATACCAAATAACTTCCCCATTGAAATACGTGCGCTCTCACTTTTTCACGTTTTCTGGCATGCCTGTGCACAATTTAGACAGGTGCTCCCGCCCTCAATTTTTCACGTTTTCTGTCATGCCTGTTCACCATTTAGGCAGGTGCTTCCACCCTGGGCACTATTTAGGTCTATGAATATAAAAAAGCGTATTTTATCATTGTATGTAGGTGCAACGGATAGGTCACAGTCGTTCTTTAAATACAAAACTACTATCCCTGGAGAACAAAATTGCCCGAAAACCTCATATTTTCAAGCTTAGTCTTCGTGCTTTTCCGGAACTATTGTATTACAGGGTTACACAAATTGCGCATTGATTTGGTGTGGTGTTCCTTTATGGCGCACGTCACATGAGGTTGACCTTGTACGTGAGGTCAACCTCATCCCTTGTGCGCATCCGTGGCTGCGCAATACGTAAGCTCGACCTCACCAATCCAGGAATGTGCTTTATTCGCGATTAATTTAATTTCGCAAATACCTGGAAGCTCGGAGACGCAAACATTTAAACCTCAAAAATCGCGATTTATTTGTATGACAGGTTGGTATTTAGTATTGCCCAATACTAAATATCGATCCAGCAAAGATTTGAACTATGAATAGCGGACACAATGATACTAGGACAAAAAATGTACTGCAATGTTTACTGCAGTATAATTGACCATTAACAATCGCATTGGACAGAAATGTCGCATCATTCTAATGTATCTCTCTAAATTGATTTTTGCTCTAATAATTTGATACGAATCCTAAAAATTGCCATCATGATCTGTCTCCTCGAAACTTCGATTTTTCATGGAGCGGTTGCGTTCACTGCGCAAAGTAAATCAGTACCCATTACCCGAAATCACTGCATCTTTCCTCCTATCATATCAACAGTGTATCGACCGACTTTCTAAATGCACGTAAATGCACTCTTCTTATAATCATAATTGATGTGTTCATCCGTTTCTGAGAGTAAATTTCTGTACATTTCTTCTCTCTCCTTGAAACAGACGTGGTGCAGGAAGTGCCGAGTACACCGGCTCCTCCAACTGTGGAATGTGGAAGTTCTACGTTAGAAATCATTCTACCAAATAAAGTAGCCCCAGCTGACGATGACTGTCTTCTATTATTACGCTTCGACACAGTCGTATATGATGATAACCTTTTCGCGCCTTACAAGCTTTGCTGTAATGGTGTTTGTGGTGAGTTGATTTTTTTACAATTTTTTAATATGGGGTTTCGCCAATGAAGTTTGAACAATGTCGTTAAACATTTTAAAATAAATTGGTTCATGAAGAAGTCAGAAATACACAAATTGATCACTGTTATTATCACTATACAAATATCAAGTGTTCAATGTTGGGCCTAATCCCAGAAAGCTATCACCAACCTAGAAATCCTTACATCATATTGAAACAAGTCTAAGAATCGCCTTGACCTGTTGTCTTGACGTAACGGTTAGTCTATGTTGCTGTTGCTGTTTAGCCATATTACTTCAGAGAACCGTCTGCATTCTCTCGCGTGCTTTCGCTCTTGCTGCTACCAGTTCGCCGTCGTACACCCTCTGATGTTTTCTGTCCAAGCAGTTTTTCTGCGTCCTGGTAGAGCCTTCCCTTCTACCTCTCCTGCAATAGTAGTTATTACTATGCTATCGGCACGTCGCTTCCAGTGACCATACTTTGCAAGCTTCCTCTTCCTTAGTTGGGCTAGCAGTCCCTCTTTTTCTTCCACCTATTTGCTTGCGCACCCATGAGTTGACTTCTTATTAGTCCAGGTGATGTGAAGTACTCTGCGCCATACCCACATTTCAAATGCTGTGATACAACTCTTGTCCATGTACATGCCGAAAACTTTTGCAATAAGATAGTTGCAGAATTCGGCAATATGTATTCCGTCACGACGTAACCACAGACAAGATAAAGCTTTCAAATACAAACATTTAAACGTTAATAGCAAACTAATAATGTTCATTGAGTTGATTTTATTCATATAAAATGAATAATATTAGATAACGCCAACTATATTGTGAGGACAAACTGTTAATCCCATTTCAAACTAATATCAATAAAAACAGGTTAAGATTATGCAATATGTAAACCTGACATTTAAGAATGGCCATGGATCGTTGATGTAATATGCCTAATGTATGTATTTCTTATCACAGAATAACCTAACAATGATGCAGCAGGCAGTACAGAAGTGAACTTTCCAAATCGACCTACCGGTTCTCAATAGGCCGCCAACGGTCCCGCCAATGGGCCCCATCTAACGGGTCAAATCAAGTACTTCGAGCAATTATGGCTGTTCTCTGAAAAAAGCCAAACTTTTCACCGATAGAATACTTTTAGAAAGGAGAGTGAGTCTGCTGTGTGTATAACTGCAAAATGTCTTACCTGCAGTGAGCTACATGTAGGAATTAACAGATTTCTAAAGTAAATCTAAATAAAAATTCCTTTGAAAAGGAATGGGCCTCAAATGAACATGCTTCATTTGATTAATTACAAATATATTAAGTAGATAAATCTAGACACTCAGGTGCACTCTACAATAAAGATGGCGTCCAAGATGGCCGCCAATATCATAAAATGGCTATAACTCTGAAAAGTATTAATCACCCAAGAGATGTAAATTTGGTATCTATCCTAGGTTTTAGGGTGTGATAAACTCAATCAGACTGGTTTAAAGTTTCCTAGACACTCAGGTGCACTTTACAACAAAGATTGCGTCAATGATGGCCGCCAAGATGGCCGTCAATATCATAAAATGGCTATAACTCTGAGAAGTATTAATCCACCTAGAGATGTAAATGTGGTATCTATTCCTAGGTTTTAGGGGATAATAAACTCAATTAAATTGGTTTAACGTTTCCTAGACACTCAGGTGCACTCTAAAACAAAGATGGCGTCCAAAATGGCTGCCATTTTGGCAACATTTATTGTTTTCCTCGTTAAATCCAATGTACACTCACGATGGTCGCAACATTGTTTAATCTTCTGAGCAACAAGAAGAGGCAGCTGTGTGAGTGTCCAGGCAGCCCTCTTCAGGGATAGCACTGCCTGCCTCATAAGGGGAAGCCCCTAGAAAAGGTTGGGTAAAGAAAGCTTGCTCAGATCAATAACCAGACTGGTTCACCGTGGCCAGCTGCGGGTCTTCTTGACAGCGGTAAAAATACAAACAAAAGTAAAACTAACCGTTGCCACGTGGAATGTGCGAACAATGCTTGATGATGACTCAATACCAGAAAGAAGAGCTGCTTTGATAACCAAGGAGTTGACAAGATACAACATTGATATTGTCGCTTTACAAGAGACATAAAGGATCGAAGGACAAGCTCAGATTGAAGAAAGTACTCATGCTTTCTTCTGGATTGGGAAACCCAATGGAAGAAGGCATGCTGCAGTATTTGCCATCTTTAATAAAAGTGCTAATGAAATACCAACATACCAACACGTAATACAATTACGTATTCCCGTTGGAAAGGACCGTTTCTTTAGTATTATCAATGTATATGCACCAACCACGTTATATGTGGATGAAGAAAAAGAGTCCTTTTACCAAGAGCTGGCTTAAGTAGTTGATGACGTACCCAAGGCAGACAAACTGCTTATTCTGGGGGGGGGGGGGGGGGAGCTTTAATGCGAGGATTGGCATGGATCATAGTACCTATGAAAGTGTAATTGGTCAATTTGGCAAAGGAAAACAACCCACTAATGGTGACCTTCTGATGAATTTCTGCATGGAAAGAAACTTGTGAGTTGCCAATACTTTTCTTTCAACCAGAGAAGAATTTCTTCACTTGGATTTACCCTCGGTCAAAGCATTTTCATTTACTTGACTACATTGTGACTCGTAGGACAGATCTTGCTGATGTATTTTTTAACAAAAGCAATGAGGGGGGTAGAATGCTCAACTGACCACTACATGGTACGTTCCCAAATCAGACTCCGTCTCCTAGCAATGCACCCAAGAAATTAGATGTCAACAAGTTGAAAGATGAAGAACACAAAAGGAAACTTGAAACAGCAATGACAAAATTTACCTTTCTGTCTGAATTACCATTGTACATACTAGTATACTACAACATTGGTTGACTTGCTAAATCGGTCATACTTTCCTTGATTGATGATCGATTTTCCCATCTTTTAAGAACTTCAACTTTGTTGGTTGCACTTTTCAAAGAAATCAAATTGGTCATGGTTGAGTGATTTTAATAGGGATTGAATCTGTCCTAAAAGAGAGTAATAATTACGTGAAGTTAGCTCCTGCATTACAATTATGTATACATTTCAGATATGTTTCCATTAAGCCACTTTAATTAGTCATCACTTGTATTTTTATTTTAAAACAATTATGTAATCGACAACAACAACCAGTCAATCATATAGCCAGGGTATACAGGAACACCTTTGAAGGAACTGGGAGTAAGGCCGGCGCAAACCGTATAAGGCGCAAACCGTAGCCTACATCCAGCATTAAGGTTCTGTTCCCTCTATATACTGAGCTTTTTTTTGACCACGGATATGCCATGGTATCCGGGGTTGTAAATTATGATTCAATTTCCCCAAGTCTTTGAGTTATTGCACACCAGCTGTTAGTGCCTACAGCGCTTTGGGTACCTGCTCTGGCCCTTTGAGCTCCTTTGGACAACCCGGTTTTGACTAGGGTGTTTCGTAGCAAGCCCAAAGTGTTAAGTTTATCATTTGTTATGTTATAAAAATTATACTTTAAACTTCAATTTGTTATAAAATTAGTGCTGATTCAGATTTTTTGTGAAATAAAATGTTCAAATTTCGAGAAAAATCACGATTATACTATTGCTTGAGCAGGTTTTAGTTTTAAAAATGAGCCCAAAAATTAGGACATTGAACAACCCTCGTGTGGCAACACTCTAATGCCTTGGTCAAGGGAGGAAGCCAGCAAACAATTTCCACAGCAGTGGGCTCGTCCGTGGACGGTGTAATGTATGTCTGCCAATTCCTGGTTGAAATGACACACAGCGCCCAAATTGTATGTTCTGAGCATGTTTTAGCGAGGTTGTATAAAGAATTTCTAGCTTTGAACTTCAATTTGTTATAAAGATATAGTGCTTAGTATTTCAGATTTTATAAAATAAAATGTTCACATTTTAAGGAGGTGTCGATATAGCATTTCTAGATTAGACTTTAGTTTCAAGTATTAGCCCAATTGGGCTACATTAAACATGTTAAATGCTAAATAAAACGCGTCAAGGCTGTATGCCTGTATTGGCTAGACAAAGTCAGGATTCATGTTCACGGAGCAATCTTGGCCTGTCATTATAGTCAAAAAACTAAATTCCAAAGTGGCTCAAATTATGGGTGATGGAACCGTAATGAGGATAACATTTTAACAGGGAAAATGCATTTGTTTGAGCCTATGAGGCCAAACAAAAACAAAAAAGTTTGTTTCCAGTAGAGCGAGCGCATTCCAAGCGTCTCTTGCGCTTTAAAAAAAATACCAGAACAAACTGAAGACGTGAGCGCAAGAAGTCCGTAAGTACATATTTGACATTTTGAGATACAGGCATTTAAAGTTGACAAAACATTGTAGGAATCAACATAAAAGTTCAATTTGGCGGTTACTTTGTCAGTATATAGGTTATGTCTCTGGGATTTGTATTCTACACAAAATTAGGTTACATTGTTTATTGATCAATATTATTCAATGTATTGATTTTGAACTTACGCACTTCTTGCGCTCACGTGGCACCATTGGATTTGTACAGAGCTTTTTATATTACCAATTCATAACAATTCTTGCAAAAAATAATTCAAGCCTTTGTGATAAATAGCTATGCGATCCGGCCCCCTCTAAACTACTAATATTATATAAATAGCGCCACCTTGTGTCGCGATGTTACGCATTAAGTTATTTTGCGGTTATTTGCGATTGCCATTGTTTAATTCCAAAATCATTAGATCGGCACGATCTTACCATTTATATTATAAAGTGCTCAACAAAAGAAAGTCATACACTTTGTTTAGGTCCTTTAAAGTACTTTCCGATTATTCTTTGACCAAACAGACTAAATAAACATTTGGATGAATCGTTCCGGCACAATTTGATACCAAAGTTGCTACATAACCACAAAGATAAACCATGATTAGCACCATTTAAAGAAAATTAGTCATTTTTCAAAAGTCACATTTTCAACGCACGCAAGCCGCGAGAAAATGCTGTGCGTGGCACTTGAATGGCCGGTAAATGAAATGGATATTGATCATACAGTGCAACTGCCTTGGGTCCTGCCTGAGCGAGCGGGCTATTTGATTATGAACAGGTAACATGTGGTCTTTTCTTCCCGCGTAGTGTATTGAAAATGTGACTTTTGAAAAGTGACTAATTTTCTTCAAATGGTGCTAATAAATAAATGCTTCTGTTCCACAAGGATCTATCCTTGGCCCACTACTGTTCTCTGTTTTTATTGATGACCTTGTAGATGTTTGCAACAACGAGCTATATCTATATGCCGACGACTCAACACTCTTTGCACCCATTAAGTCATCAACCGATCCCAACACAGTAGCTGCTAGTCTCAACAGAGATCTAAGCAACATGAAAGTATGGGCTGACGAATGGAAAGTGACCTTTGAGCCTACTAAATGCAAGACCATGGTAATCTCCAGGAAAAGATCCCCATCTGAACTTGACATCTACTTTGGAGAGTGCAAACTACCATCTACAAAAGAACTGGATATCCTGGGCGTCACCATTGACAGCAAGCTTACCTGGTCAAAGCACATCTCAGGCATTGCAACTAAAGCTGGTCAAAAGCTTGGCGCTCTACGCAAAGTTGCAAATAAACTGGAGGCTAAAGGTAGATCTACTGTCTACAAGTCGCAAGTCCGCAGCATTATGGAGTATGCTTCACTAAGCTGGGCGAATGCTTCACCCACCATCCTAAGCCAGCTTGACAACATCCAAAAGAAGGCACTTAGAATCATTGGAGTTAATGAAGCTACTGCTCGTTCACAGCTCAAAATTGACAGCCTGCTTCACAGGCGACAGGTAGCAGCGGCTACTGTCTTGTACAAGATGCATACTACCAACTGCCCACAAGATCTAGCAGGGTTACTTCCCGCACCATATGTCCAACGTCGTGCTACCCGTTCGAGCGTATCAATGCCAGTCCATGCTCCCTGCCGACAGCCAGAACTCGCTGCTTAGACAGAAGCTTCATTCACACTGCTGTTCCCTTATGGAATAGTCTTCCAGATGATATTGTTGGTAACATTTCAGCAGCTGGAATCCATGCTTTCAAGTGCCGTGTGCATGGTCATCTTCTCTCAAACTCTTAACTTGTCATAGCCTTCACACTCTTTCATGACACCCTTCATTCAAGTCCTTTCAACATCCGACTGATACACATAATAGCATGGTGGTCATGGGTTAAGTGTAGGTTAATGCTTGGTTGGGGAGATGGTGGTCCTGTAAAGCATGTAGCCAGCTGGGCTGGTGATACGGTCATGCCCCAACAGGTGACAACAGGCAGCTCCTGGTAGATTTAGTTCCCAAGTTTGTTGTGTAGGTTCTCTTGATGCCCATCAGACCTCCAGATATTATTATATTTCTATAATTTATATTTTGATTATGTTGTTCTCTATGTTTGGGCTTTTATCTTATTATTATGTCACTTTCATTGGCATTTTTTAACCTCTGCCCATTTGTGTGTCTTGTTTTATGCATATTTTCTGAGTTGCAGTGTACCAATTGATTGGCCTTTCAGAGCTCTCTTTTGGGAGTTACCAGTTTGATTTTTAATCACTCTGGTCATTAACCTTGTTATTGTCTGTTGGGCTATTGTTCACATTTGCGCTTTATATACAAAAAAAAAATCATGGCTTATCTTTGTTGTTAGGTGACAACTATGGTATCAAATTGTGCCGGAAAGATTCATCCAAATGTCTATCTAGTCTGTTTGGTCAAAGAATAATCGGAAAGTACTTTAAAGGACCTAAACAAAGTGTATGACTTTCTTTTGTTGAGCACTTTACTATCACTATTACCAAACCAGATCCGTCCCACTAGACACTGGCTTGTCAAGTATTGAACAAAATGAACCTTGCGGTGTTACAGTATTAGCACCATCAAAGTGTGTACCTTCTCAGCTGATTAAACATTCTGGGTTCTTGTGCCGATTTTGTATGGATTTAGTCTTACCTATAACGCCTTATACTATATTATCAAATGATTTTTTGCGACATGGTAAGGATTTTAGTCTCACCTCTTACCATTACCTACCATTTTTTACGCTGGTAAGGATTTCACTCTTACTTTTTTCCCTTACCACCTATTTTTTTTGAGGTAAGGATTTTATCCTTACCTCAAATCTCCCCTAGAATTGTTACTTTTATCCTTACCAGGCTCAATTTGCTTGCGACATGGTAAGGATTTTAGTCTTACCTCTTACCCTTACTCTCTTAATTCCAAAGATTAAAAATAAATCTAAAAGATTGACTTTTCAATCTTTCATAGATTGCCGTGAGGGAACAAACTTTTAAGATTGACATTCAATCTTTTTTTGGATTGAAGTGTTTCAATCTAAAAAAAGATTGACTATTCAATTTAAAAGATTGACTTTCAATCTTCTATAGATTGCCGTGAGGGAACAATTTTTAAAGATTGACATTCAATCTTTTTTGGATTGAAGTGTTTTAATCTAAGAAAATATTAAAAATTCAATCTCAAAGATTGACTTTCAATCTTTCATAGATTGATGTGAAGGAACAAACTTTTAAGATTGACGTTTATTCTTTTTTGGTTGAAGAGTTTCAATCTAAACAAACAAAAAATCGAAAATTCAATCTAAAAGTTTGATAGGTTCAATCTTATTTAGATTGAAAATCAGCAGTGCTGACACTCAATGTGAATTTAGCGACGGGTCGAGTCTATGGAGGGTGGTGGTACCGTGTATCAAAGATACACTTGCACTAGGGTACTGATTGGGGCCTAGTCACTAAACTAAAGTTTCGTAGTGCGTATTACCACGTTTTACCACGTTTATACCGTTAAAAGTATTGTGACGAACGCGGGTGCTACTCAAGGCGACACTGTGTATTTATTTCATAGACAGCGCCCTCTCTCGTAAACACCCAATATCTTGTCAGGATGACGTCACACAAAACCGAGCTTAATAGGCAGTGGAACCGTTGGTGAACCATATATTCACCTCTTAGCAACAACAAACACAGAATGAACAGACAGAACAAGCTAGCACTTGGTTTCTATATTAAAATATTAGTACTTTTATTTTCCCTTTCCTCGTCTGGTTATTATTACAACATAATCACAAAATATTGTAGGTTTTAATTTCCCTTCATGGAAGTGTTACACCAAATATAAACTTTCTGGTATATGAAAGGGGGGAATCTTCAACATCTATAATAAAACTCTTAATCAACACAACTTTATACGTCCCAAAATTATATTCAACTACTAGGGAAACCAGGAAATACCATGTAAGTCTTATTTGGCACAAAACTTCCACTCCATGAAATTAAGATTAACTCTCCTTTGAATCTGTAACATCAGCTCTTTGAAGTCATGGATATCTACAGTATCCACCCATTGAAGTCATAGATATCTACAATATCCACCCAATGAAGTCGTGAATATTTACAGTATTCACCCAATGAAGTAATTACGATATACACAAGTGATCCACCACAAAATCACCGATACCGTGCAGCATAAGTTTTCTAACCAAGATATCCACAAGTGATTCACGACAAAATCACCGATACCTTTCTACATAAGTTTTCCAACTACGGTATTCACAAGTGATCCACAACAAAATCACCGATACCGTTCTGCATAAGTAAATAATTTCTTACCACTTTGATGATGTGTAAGTCGCTCTGTTTTCTCTGGTAGTGAAGTGGTAGCGCTTCCTTCAAGTGGGACACTCTGGTGAGAGGTAGAACAGAAGTGTGTACATGTATAACTATGTGATACAACAATTAACCCAATTATAAAATTATGTTACACAGCCTAAATCAAGTCCCACAATTCATATGTAAATAACTTGTAAATAACTACAGCAATAAGCTTATTCGCTCGATATAACTTATAAGCTTTTACTACATGATTTCTTCCCCAGAGTTTATTCTAACTACAGGCAAATTACAGCAATACATGATAAATATTCCAGAACGAATGTCGTGTAATCTATTTTACGAGTAGTCATTTACTTTACATGTCTAACATGTAAACAGTGCAGAATTTTGAAACCTTGTACACAGTTGAATTCATCGTAGATCTTAAACATTGTCAAAAACAGGGTAATTTGATACCTCCCAAGTGGAAACTTCTTGACCTAGTATACAAAAATTATACTTAGCTTTCTACAGTGAAAAACAGCCATAACTATTATAATAATACACCCAAAAAGAGAGATTTGTTTCCGCCTTCTTGCTAGCACACAGTCAGCTGATCCGATAAAAATAGACTTGTTTCTGAGTGGGAGCACACCACCGAATCATAGCTGCCGTACACCAGTTAATCATGCATCACACACATAAAAGAACTTTCACCTTAGTTATTACACTAAATCTTAATAATGGATCATCCGTGCATGTAAAAGTAACAATTCTAGGGGAGATTATGTATCATAACAATAATTCATTAGTTTAACTTTTACTATTCTGTATGGTAAATCTTGGAATACAATTAAACACACAATTAAACACACAATATCAGATATGGCAGGTAGGCCTAAATTATGAACTTGGTAGCAGAAATAAACAAAGTTTACATTATACAATAAACAATGAAAGGTTACTTACGAATTAAAATCCTATAGTAATAATCATAACAAAATCCACCATCTCCTAGTGATTTCAATGGCAATCAAGAATTCAGGCACTTGTCTCAAAATATGGTTAAGTATTTCCAACATAAAAGTACATGTGTACCCAACACATAAGCCAAAAATATAGAAGTTCTTGCTCACTGATGAAATCACCACAAGATGAGAACTAAGCTGGTACAGTTGCTTACCTGGTGAGAGGTAGAACAGAAGTGTACCCCATCTCACCAGGTGAGGACTGATAGGCTCAAAATTAGCCCCAGCTCTGAGATGGTCCTAGTATTTTGTTAGGGGGGTTTCCTGCAGATTTTCATCTTAATCCAACATCTTTACTCCTAATATGACTTTCCCACTTCCCCTATTTCAATGTAATCAACTAGTCCAGGGCCACTCCTAAGATTTCATTGGTTACCAACTTTGGGGTGTCACCTGTCCAGTTTCAACTTGGCACTAGGCCTACACCATGGCGGTCTTCACTAAATATCACAATGTACCAAACAAATGAACAACATCTCAGAATAATGAGATGGTTTATCAGAACATCTTCTAAGTAGGACATCGAACTAGTTATACCAGTAAATCCCTTTTGTGTGGTTTGTGTGAAGGACTTCTTTAACCACTTGCAATACACCAAACAAG
Organism: Ophiura sarsii; assembly: GCA_035610835.1. Classification (NCBI taxonomy): domain Eukaryota; kingdom Metazoa; phylum Echinodermata; class Ophiuroidea; order Amphilepidida; family Ophiuridae; genus Ophiura; species Ophiura sarsii. The sequence goes on from CM069446.1 coordinate 40,024,392, forward strand.
ATGGAAAGGAAAATACATGGGGTGAATGACTTGGATACCTGTTACACAACTGTTAATTAACTATAAATGATCAACTAAAATTATTACATCAATTAGTTCTCCCTTGTTTTACAGATACCTAATACAATTATAATTACTTCACCTTCTTACTACATGTATATATATTCCCTTATAAAACAAGTGTGTAACCTACCCAAGGCAGCTATCCTGTTGATACACTTGGCTGATTTCTGTCCACTGCATCTCTGGATGTGCATAGAACACAATACCTGGAACCTTGGTAAAGTTCAGCGACCTCTACATTGAAACTCTTAATTTTGACTCGACAAAACCCAAAATCGTCACAGAGCCCCCCACCAAGACCGAAAAACCGTCCTCGGTGACAGGTCTGATAAACACAAAAACGATTTTGGAGGATTGCCCAATCAATACACTTCATATATACAACTCTATTCTATAACTCTATTACAATAACTACATCATAAGGTATGAAACACTACCCCTACAATTAAATTTTTCCTCCATAAGTCATCATAATCCAAAAAAATTAACTTTAACCTTCTCTGCTATAATCACAAAGATCTTGTTCTATATTTGAAAACACCAGATTACTTCATCTTGGAAAACAACTTGACCAACATTTGATAAGTTCACAAAGGTTTCCTTAGGTATACATCACATCAAACCAAACCACAACTTTAATTTTTACTCTGAGAAAGATTTAACCCACACAATGCATGTCTTCTACTATTGTCTAACTAAAACGTTAGAATATCTTGTAAATTTAGTAAGCCTCTTCTTCTATTGTCTAACTAAAACGTCAGAATATATTTGATACACCAACTGGCTCAATCCAAAATCCCAATGAAAAGGACACTGTAGTATGTTCACCATCAACAGCATCTCGTTCGGTACTATCTTGCTAATCTAAACAAACCTATCATAGTTACCAGAACGTTACAAAAGCATCACCATGCTTATTTTCAACAACATCTTCTTTATAGTTTCAACATCTTCATCTTTATAGTTTCAACATCATCATCATCTTTATATTTTCATCATCATCCTTTATAGTTTCAACATCATCATCATCTTTATATTTTCATCATCATCATCTTTATATTTTCATCATCATCATCATCATCATCTAAATTTGACGACATGCATAGTGGCTTGGTAAATCTTCTCATTTTCTACTCAATTTTTATGAACAATAATGATTACAGTTATTGTCAGCATTTTACCAAAAGTAACATCATAAAGTAAATTTTCTATTACCTAATACCCGTGGTACCTTTGTGAACTCTCATCAACATTTTCCAAAATACAACATGACCAGTCATAAACAAGCTAAATTTTTATCTTGGATTCAATTTCCAAACACACACACATTTCAAGAAGTAATACGGAGGAAGATCAACTGCAGACATTGATTCTTATTCTATTGTACAATCCAGAAATCAATGTTTTCACTATACTGTTTACATACCTGTAAAAGAACCAATGTTATAGAGGAATACAAACACCATTGTACCCACCCAATGACTTCATATCATACAATTTACAACATAATTATTGCTAGATGGTCGGTATACATGTACATGCTTGTGGACAAACACTAGGGAGATAATCTTACTTCTACCATATATTTTCTAATAATTATGGTAATGCAAGATTTTGGACTACCATAAAAGTTGGTAGAGTCACCAATGTTGTATAAACCTTTACACCAAAATTTATATAATTAATTAATTAGGCTAACAAAGCCATAAACAAAAAGTCAAAACAAAACGTTGGGGAACAATTTAACATAACCTCCCGGATTGTACTCACAGTATAAATACATGTAGATCATCATCGTGTACAACAAATAAAATCGAATTTCTATAGAAAAACCTTGTCGAGCTGATATCGTTCCATCGAACACTGTTCAAAAATCTGGATTCTCCGCTTCACATCCGAGTGGTTACCTGCATGGCGGGCTGATCAAGGCGTTGCGAAACCACATCTGCCCTTGGAGATTCGTCTTCCAACTGGGGTCAAATATTGACATTCGGACTGCCTTGTTCCCTGTAACCAGAATTCATCCTCTTCTCACTGCTACTGCGGCCACCGCTACCACTACGGTTAAAGTTGTCGTCGTTTGGTCGTTGTCACATTCGTCGCTGTCCTGGTCACTGTCATTCATGGGGGTAGGGAGTAGCTGTAAGCCGTTATCAATCACCATGTATCCCCATGTACCATCGGTGATCAGCTTCTGGTGACCATCACTCACCGAATCTGCCACCGATGATTCATGATGAGAGCTGTAATATATAATGGAGAACATGGAACATATCATTTGCACTACAAGCAAATACTCGAGTAACTATAACCACAATTACAATGTGATTACGTAGATCATCAGCTCTCATGAAGTGAACACAATTACAATGTGCTCTACAGCATCTTATTTAGGTGAACAACACAGTTACAATGTGTTTCTAATTAATATACATCTACAGTGTATCCTCTAAATAATTCCAAAACATATTTCTAACTTCTCCCAAGAAGCCTTTTATACAGCTAAGTGTAATCTCAGCATCATACAAAACTCGTATCTGCTCATCATCAAATGTACCGTTGATGATTTGTTTTCGTAGTCCTACTACAATCATCATATTTACAGCTGCCTGCAGATTAGTTTGATATTTCCTTCCACCTGTCTCTATCCAATTGGCGATCAGCCATCATCCATTGTTTGTACATGTAAGTACTGGTCAACTGCCCGTTTCCATAGCCACAATGGATCAGATACATCAATAGCAACCCTATCAATAATGTCGTCGTGCGGTGTTGGATCTTGTGTTTATATGGTGGCGGTTTTCTCCTTGAACTTGCCCCAGACCGTACATCTTCTCCTAAACCAAACCATAAGTCCTTATCCGGAGATCCGTAGGTACCCTTGATAATTCCCAGATACATTTTCTGCGCTAAAGACAGCAACCACTGCACCCCAAACAGTAAACTTAAAACTCCAAACGAAAAAGTTTGATCAACCCGCAATGAAGATTGCTCAACAGGTAACCTAACTGGCTCAACAGGCAATAACGATTGCTCAACAGGTGAGACAATAGAATCAACAGGCAATGGCAATTTCCCAACAGGTAATTTTGACTGTTCAACGGGTGCAATTACCTCTGCTGACATTGACCGTTGCTCTACAGGCAACTTAATCTCCTCCGTTGACGTTGACAGTTGCTCTACATGCAACGGTGGTAGCACAAACTCATTCCCAATCTCATTTCCACAATGAGCTGTGCGTTGCAACACATTATCCCTGTTTGTCACTGTGTATGCATGCTGTGAGTTTGTTCTATGCGAGTTCTGCACTACGGGCAATGAGTTATACTTTTCCTGTGGCGAATTACTCATTACTCGAGGAGGCTGCTCTACAGACAGCTGATCATACCTCTTTGAACTATGCGCTACAGTCATAGACGAATCGTAATCATGCTCTACAGGCATAGAAGCTGGCAAAGCTTTAAACCCCTCATGGTGATTTGGTTTCAATATAGGCCTACAATCACTATCTTCCATGCTGGGTGATGATTCACGTAACTTAGGCCTATAACTTACCTGTTTTTCCTGTACCCGGAAGGTGACTTCATGATCATCCTGATCATGCCATTGATCCCCTTCCCGAGTTGGAAAAACTTTAGTTTTAAGAATTAATGAGGCCTCTTCATGCTTTTGTGAACTGACATACCTGTCTCGCACCATGGAAGGTGTCTTGGGATCAAGAGTCTCATGTTTCCTAATTTCCTCCAACTCAGAGCTCACAGCTACATACTGCTTTTTTATATTGTTACAATTTTCATGCAGCCTTTCATTTTTATATCTTATGTCTTGAATTTCTGCATCACGTTCATTCAACTCTATTTCACGTCTGTGCAGAGCTGCATCCAGCTGGTACAATTCTGCCTCACATTTGTGCAATAGTTCATCACGTTTGTGCAAAAGGTTGTACAACTCTGCATCACGTCTGTGCAATTCTTCATCACGCTTGTGCAACGCTGCATCAAGTTTGCACAACTCTCCATTACGTTGGTGCAATTCTTCATTACGTTCGTTCAATGCTGCATCGAGTTCGTACAACTCTGCATCACATCGGCGCAATTCTTCATCACGCTTGTGCAACGCTGCATCAAGTTCGCACAACTCTGCATACTGTTCTCCCAATTGCTGACGCAGTCGGTCATTCTCATACTGCATCTTGGTATTGGTACAAGTTTGCTAATTTTGCTGTTATTCAGTGTTTTTGTGTTTTTGCTAAGAATGATCGCACTCCTGACACCACTTGTGACGAACGCGGGTGCTACTCAAGGCGACACTGTGTATTTATTTCATAGACAGCGCCCTCTCTCGTAAACACCCAATATCTTGTCAGGATGACGTCACACATAACCGAGCTTAATAGGCAGTGGAACCGTTGGTGAACCATATATTCACCTCTTAGCAACAACAAACACAGAATGAACAGACAGAACAAGCTAGCACTTGGTTTCTCTATTAAAATATTAGTACTTTTATTTTCCCTTTCCTCGTCTGGTTATTATTACAACATAATCACAAAATATTGTAGGTTTTAATTTCCCTTCATGGAAGTGTTACACCAAATATAAACTTTCTGGTATATGAAAGGGGGGAATCTTCAACATCTATAATAAAACTCTTAATCAACACAACTTTATACGTCCCAAAATTATATTCAACTACTAGGGAAACCAGGAAATACCATGTAAGTCTTATTTGGCACAAAACTTCCACTCCATGAAATTAAGATTAACTCTCCTTTGAATCTGTAACATCAGCTCTTTGAAGTCATGGATATCTACAGTATCCACCCATTGAAGTTATAGATATCTACAATATCTACCCAATGAAGTCGTGAATATTTACAGTATTCACCCAATGAAGTAATTACGATATACACACGTGATCCACCACAAAATCACCGATACCGTGCAGCATAAGTTTTCTAACCAAGATATCCACAAGTGATTCACGACAAAATCACCGATACCTTTCTACATAAGTTTTCCAACTACGGTATTCACAAGTGATCCACAACAAAATCACCGATACCGTTCTGCATAAGTAAATAATTTCTTACCACTTTGATGATGTGTAAGTCGCTCTGTTTTCTCTGGTAGTGAAAAGGTAGCGCTTCCTTCAAGTGGGACACTCTGGTGAGAGGTAGAACAGAAGTGTGTACATGTATAACTATGTGATACAACAATTAACCCAATTATAAAATTATGTTACACAGCCTAAATCAAGTCCCACAATTCATATGTAAATAACTTGTAAATAACTACAGCAATAAGCTTATTCGCTCGATATAACTTATAAGCTTTTACTACATGATTTCTTCCCCAGAGTTTATTCTAACTACAGGCAAATTACAGCAATACATGATAAATATTCCAGAACGAATGTCGTGTAATCTATTTTACGAGTAGTCATTTACTTTACATGTCTAACATGTAAACAGTGCAGAATTTTGAAACCTTGTACACAGTTGAATTCATCGTAGATCTTAAACATTGTCAAAAACAGGGTAATTTGATACCTCCCAAGTGGAAACTTCTTGACCTAGTATACAAAAATTATACTTAGCTTTCTACAGTGAAAAACAGCCATAACTATTATAATAATACAACCAAAAAGAGAGATTTGTTTCCGCCTTCTTGCTAGCACACAGTCAGCTGATCCGATAAAAATAGACTTGTTTCTGAGTGGGAGCACACCACCGAATCATAGCTGCCGTACACCAGTTAATCATGCATCACACACATAAAAGAACTTTCACCTTAGTTATTACACTAAATCTTAATAATGGATCATCCGTGCATGTAAAAGTAACAATTCTAGGGGAGATTATGTATCATAACAATAATTCATTAGTTTAACTTTTACTATTCTGTATGGCCATGCGTTTTAAGTTGGGCCGGTCTCGTGTGACGAACTTAAAATTGGTGAATATCGCGTGTATTTTCATTTGAATGGCGATAACTTTTCTATACTAGGCAATACCCCCACAAAAGTATACATTTTCTTGATTAAAATTGTCTTAGGAGTTCAAAAATGCACTTAAAATTAACATAGGATGAACCCCTAGAAGGTTATGAATTTGAAAAGGTCAACAATTTATGAAAAAAATCTGCTGAGAAAAAAAAAATATGAAAACAATTCTGCATACCCTACAAGGTTAATTATTGCAGATTTGAATTTCTGACAGTTAAACCTTTCTAAGCATATATAACGTTCTATATCTAGGTAATGTTTACAGTATTTTGCACCGGGCTGGAAAAAATGTCATTTTGCGAAGAAAAAAATCTGACATACGAGGGGCAGTCAATAAATAATGAAAGTGATCATGGTATGGGATGCATGAGTGATTCTATTGAGGGGATAATGTGATCAATACAAAGTATGAACCTTTGTCTTTCAAACAATACACTTTTGGATTTTTAAATGTGAACTATGACGTCATAGCACTGTCTCAAAGTAAGTACACTTGGGACACTGCTAAATCAGTTATTTGGCGGGAAATTTGAATTGTTTTTATGAAACACGTGGTAAGAAGATTGCATAACATGACATCAGAAGCAGGTAAATCCCGATTTTTTTTCCGCATAAATATGATACTAAAGACAATAACCTTAATCCCTGTGTAATTTGGAATGTGTAGTATAAGAGGAAAAAGTAAGGAGAAGCAATTGAATAAAAGGTATACAAATATCAGTATTTCAAATAGCTAATTTTTATTTAAAAATGCCCAGTCAGTTAATCACTAATATGGCGGAAAATCAAACAATTTAGGAAAAATTCAAGCAATTAACCAGTTTGGAAGATTCCATATGATAGTTAACTAATTATCTGAACTTATTCGCATGAAACCTGCAGAAAAAATGCGCATGCGCAGACGGCAGATAATTTTGAAACGGGCCCAAAATGGCTAAAATCATGAAATTTACCAGATAAAAGCTTACTGTGCCTTCAAATTCTAATCAGAAATAATGAAAAATGTTTAAATCAATGTGTAAACATATTGTGATAGTCAAAATGAAGATATACAGGAATGTATCAATCAAAGATAGCTGCCACAACCTCTCTTATTACTGTTATCTTTAGAGCTACTACATATGTATTGTGTAAGTAATCGTCATATAATTTCAATGGTTTGAGGAAATTTTATGAACAGCTCCTTTTGAAATCCCCACTATTATTGCTTTACATCCCACAACAATTTATTAAATTATAATCCCTCTATTGTTCATTATCCTTTGTTGTTTTCTAAGGTATATTATTGTGGATTTTGCTAAATAAAAGCGTATTTGAGATGGTCCCTTCTTGTTCGTATTAAGGCATTCAGATCTAAAAAAAGAGTGTCAAACAGAGATAAGTGTGTATTCTAACTATGTGCCAAGTGTTATCTGTTTTTATGCCTGCACTGCCGAGATATACGCAAATGTATCAATCAACCCATATTCAACATATTACATATCCAGCCAAATAATTGGCAGATTTCAGTCAGTGTCTGAAACCTATTGTGTTTATGTTAATGACGTTACATAACCAAAGGTATCTAACAATCCAAAAGTGTATTGTTTGAAAGACAAAGGTTCATACTTTGTATTGATCACATTATCCTCTCAATAGAATCACTCATGCATCCCATACCATGATCACTTTGCCTAACCGTATGTGCTGGTAAAAGACGCTGCGTCGGTACATATCCATCCAGTCATACACATGTAGTTCTTCAATGCATTGCGGGTCTGTAATTATTGATTAATTATTTATTAATTAAGGTGATTACCCATTATTAAACATCTAAATTATTCAAATCAGTTTATTTACCAGAGTTTATGTACTTAGATGCAACAATTTCATTCCATAAACATGATTTAACTCAATTGCACTGAACTGTACTGTAGATGCCAAATTTGCTGCGCCGGACTCTCCTGCGCCGGACTCTCCTCCACCCCTGATGTTGGTTAATTAGCCATTAATTAACAAAAAATGACAAAATTTTAACACATGCTAATACTGTTATCTTCTTGCCCTGCATAAGAGCTTTATTTTGATACCAAATTTAGCTATGTAGGTGGTATCTTTATACAAGAAATTGAATAGACAATGTCATTTTTGATGTGCCGATGTCACAACTCCACCTTTTTGCAGGCCCAGTTCAAAACGCATGGCCGTATGGTAAATCTTGGAATACAATTAAACACACAATTAACCACACAATATCAGATATGGCAGGTAGGCCTAAATTATGAACTTGGTAGCAGAAATAAACAAAGTTTACATTATACAATAAACAATGAAAGGTTACTTACGAATTAAAATCCTATAGTAATAATCATAACAAAATCCACCATCTCCTAGTGATTTCAATGGCAATCAAGAATTCAGGCACTTGTCTCAAAATATGGTTAAGTATTTCCAACATAGAAGTACATGTGTACCCAACACATAAGCCAAAAATATAGAAGTTCTTGCTCACTGATGAAATCACCACAAGATGAGAACTACGCTGGTACAGTTGCTTACCTGGTGAGAGGTAGAATAGAAGTGTACCCCATCTCACCAGGTGAAGACTGATAGGCTCAAAATTAGCCCCAGCTCTGAGATGGTCCTAGTATTTTGTTAGGGGGGTTTCCTGCAGATTTTCATCTTAATCCAACATCTTTACTCCTAATATGACTTTCCCACTTCCCCTATTTCAATGTAATCAACTAGTCCAGGGCCACTCCTAAGATTTCATTGGTTACCAACTTTTGGGGTGTCACCTGTCCAGTTTCAACTTGGCACTAGGCCTACACCATGGCGGTCTTCACTAAATATCACAATGTACCAAGCAAATGAACAACATCTCAGAATAATGAGATGGTTTATTAGAACATCTTCTAAGTAGGACATCGAACTAGTTATACCAGTAAATCCCTTTTGTGTGGTTTGTGTGAAGGACTTCTTTAACCACTTGCAATACACCAAACAAGATGGAAAGGAAAATACATGGGGTGAATGACTTGGATACCTGTTACACAACTGTTAATCAACTATAAATGATCAACTAAAATTATTACATCAATTAGTTCTCCCTTGTTTTACAGATACCTAATACAATTATAATTACTTCACCTTCTTACTACATGTATATATATTCCCTTATAAAACAAGTGTGTAACCTACCCAAGGCAGCTATCCTGTTGATACACTTGGCTGATTTCTGTCCACTGCATCTCTGGATGTGCTTAGAACACAATACCTGGAACCTTGGTAAAGTTCAGCGACCTCTACATTGAAACTCTAATTTTGACTCGACAAAACCCAAAATCGTCACAGTATCACTCATTGTCAGAAAACCAGACGGCAGCGTAACATTACTGATATATCGGAAACCGACCCACACTAAACCAGTATTTGAACTTTCAATCAGCTCACCCTCTCTATCACAAACTTGGCGTCATAAGAACATTATTAGACCGGAATGAAAAAGTTGTGACAGAAGCAGCGGACAAATTAGTTGAAGAAGAGACCATCAAATCGGCTCTTAAAACGTGTGGCTACCCGGAGTGGTCTTTTGATAAAGTCAAAAAACAAATGGCCAAACCAAAAGTGAGACCCAAAGTCAACAAAAAGACGACTACCACAGACAAAAAATCGGTCACCTTCGTCACCCTCCCATACATACAAGGTGTCACTAAACCGGTTCAGCGCATACTGAGGAAGCACAATATCAGTACGGCAGTAAAACCGCACACCAGCCTTAAGACAATCCTTATCCATCCCAAAGACAAGCTCGACAACGATGATAAGGCGGGTGTTGTGTACGAAATTCCCTGTTCCAATTGTGCAAAAACTTACATTGGCGAAACAGGTAGAAAGTTCGGCACGAGAAAGAGAGAACATAAAACTGAAACTGCTAAAACGAGCACTCGCAATTACACTCGGGCAGCGAGAAAGGAATCTCAAAGTGCAGAGTTGAAATCCTCGGTAGCGGAACACGCAGCTAAAGAGAACCATGTCATCCAATGTGAGGAGTCAAAAATCATAGCCAGAGACGAGACCAGAAACACAAGATGGATTCGCGAATCTATCTGGATTAGGAGGAGAGGCGGCAACAACCAACACAAGCACCTTATGAACGGCGACGAGGGGGCTTACCAACTCAGTCATCTTTACGACCCTCAGATCCAGAGTACGTCATCATCAGCTTCTGATGACGTCATCATCAAAAAACAGACTAGAAACACTAGCTCTGGATCAAACACAATCCACTGAGGAAGACAACAGACAAGTTGTTGAAACCCGTATGGAAAAATAGTAAGTTTCCATTCTGGAATTTTCCTACGAAAAATTCATATTGTACATTTACTATATATTTAATTATGAACATGTTCAGCACAAGCCTAGCTATTCCATGTAGCCTTGACATGGTGCCGCCGAAAAACAAACCGCTACGAGCACAATTTCAAATGTATGACACGTCTAGATTAATTGATTCCACATATTATATATTCCGTAGTAAAAAAAAACAATTTGTTTCATGGAAAGACGGTACAAATCAAATCTCCAACGTGTTTTTTAAGTCGCCAACTCAAACATTATGACCAGCAGTTTTCGAGCTGAACTTGAACTGATGAAATCAAATCAATCAATCTGCTGTTTTCGTAAATACATTAATACGCCAATAACTTCATGAAGGGCTCAGCAGACTCCACAACGCTCCAACGCTGAGCGCAAGCGTTGACCACCGTTGACCAATCAGGTTGTGTCATTTTGTTATGAAGGAGGTAATACGCATGTGTGAGAGCGCAAAGAGTTTGAGCGTTGTGCAGTATGGTCAGCGCTTCAGTCGCAGGTATTTTTACCCTGATAAACAATTAGGCCGTTTATTGAGCAGTAAATTAAAGAAACCATTCGTATGTTACGTGTTACATCGAACAAGTTTGTTTCTTGAAGAAAGAAAATGTTGTTTACGTTAAAACCGGTTTAATGTTGTGCCTTTTTAAGCTTTAAATATGCGTAAAATAAATAGGACTCAGTTTCATGACGGTTTAATACTTTTCAAAACCATTGGACCATAACAAATTTAGCTTTAAATGCAAAGCCCAATTAATAACGATGATATTCTGAAAATCTGAGATTAATCCAATACAAAATAAGATCGCTAGCATAATTTGCGTAAACCATGTCATTTACTTGTCTGTTCAATAGGATTTACACATACAGATCAGAAAATAACACGGTTTACGTTGCATTAATGAACAGTGTGAATGTGTGAGTTTGATATTCATATTGCACAAATCATTAATAACTACGTAATCGACAAATTTGGTGTATGAATACTTCTGATCAATGTTGCTCAGTGTTCTCCTGGAAAAGTCTCAGTAGAATTCTCCTGGAAAAGTCTCAGTCTCAGTGTTCTCCTGGAAAAGTCTCAGTAGAAAAGCATGTAGGAAAGTTGTGGTAGGAAAAAACCCATCGTGTCAATAGCATAAATAGTGCGTTTATACCAACCATAGACATAGCGCGGCGTTTAAAACCATTCATAGACAGGTGAAATAAATCAATTTTGTCATAATCATGATGAGATTTTTATTTTTTGAATAACTGATTATGAAACTTCAGGATTTATCGCAAATGATATGTATTATAAAAACAATCGATGACAGAAAATGACATTGAAAAATGTGGAATTCTAAGCGGTTGAAGTTGACACAATGTCTTAGTAAGTAGAGTTACACAGGGATTTTAAATGAGCTTAGCTAATGATCTAAGGGGCCATATCCAAACTCCAGTGATTTTAAAGCATTTTTCTACCGATTTTACCCCGGTATTCCAACGAAATAGAACGAAATACCGTTGAAATACCGGGGATAGAACGAAATACCGTTGGAATACAATCGGTAGAAAAATCGGTAGAAAAATGCTTTAAAATCACTGGAGTTTGGATATGGCCCCTAAGAAGAGTTAGAATCTACCGATTTTGCACTAAATAGAGGAGGAATACACTTTTATTTGATTCATTAATTTGACCAAGACAGCAATTTTAATATATACTATTCAGAATGGAACAGTTGGCGTATGCGTGCGCTGTGTAGGGTTTTCAGCGGTTCTGACAGCCTATAGATACTACTCATGTGCGTATAGCAGAATTTCCGTTGTGCTGTAATTTTGTATACAGAACAGTAGTCTGTCATCCATTGAATGATCTCATGCAATGGTAACACTTTGTCCTCATTTGAAAGGGTCAAGTTCAGCTTGTAACTATGGCTAGTTGACTTAGGTCAAGAGTTTAAACTGTTTTCCATATGACAACTTCAACCAAACTTGCTACATGCATAACAAGTGCTACATGCATAACATGTAATACTATACTGTGTTCAGTTGAACTTGATTTGTAACCCCGTGACATGACAGGTACTTGGAACTGTACAATCCAGGACCCTGGATTAATTCTTGTCAAGTAATTGTGAATGATCAGTGCTATAGACTAATGCATTGCAGGTTTTATCTGGCCACGTATAAAATAGGTATAATTATGGTTGTTGTATACTTCCCCTTTGTTAAAACATGATGCATTACTTGAGATAGTAGGCCTATAGCCTATATCAGGCCTTCTCAATTACATTTTGTGAAGCACCACTTTTGAGATGTTAGTGATCTATAGAAGCGCCACTATCCCTGCGAGCGTAGCGAATAACGGGTGGGGTCCATGGGCCCGCCTTAGGCCCCTGGAAGCTCATGGGTTTACCCCCTTTTAAGAGGCTAAGGAGAGCTATATTTGCATGCAATATGGTACATGAAATAAAGAGATGTTGATGGTAAAATGTATACAAAATGGTAGCAAATGTAGTGATAATCAATAGGCCTACTATTAATAAAACTCAAAAAATGTAACTCGAAACTCGAACAAATTAACTCGAAACTCGATAAATGTAACTCGAAACTTGAAACTCGTAAAAAGGAGTAATTCTGTTATACCCATCACAGAGGTATTCATAGTGCATGATTTTTAAGAACGACGCATTCTACCGATGTAGGTGTGTACTCCGTACTCCCAGCTATAATACACAGTCACAATTATGCTGTAATACATAATTCTTCAACACTATTGGGTATCCCTTTAAGAATGGTTACAGTCTGAAAAGCTTATTAAAGCGATGCTAGAAAATTTTCAGGATGTAGGACGTGGAGGCAAGAGAATGAAAATAATAACCCGTGCTTTACTTCTGTTTACCAAGTTCATTGGGACACCTGTACATCATTGAAAAGGTTTGCAGTTTTGGTGATCTCTTTTTGATAAATAGTGCGTCCTATACCGGAACGTTAACTTGGGTAGCCATCACATTATGTCGGATAGGGACGTGGAGGCAAGGGAATGAAAATAATAACCCGTGCTTTAATTTTGTTAACCAAGTTCATTGGGACAACCTGTACATCATTAAACAGGTTGATCTATTTCATAAATAGTGCGTCCTATACCGGAACGATGATAATAGGCATTGTTGTAATGTAGGATCCAGTTAAGTTAAGGTTAAATATAATTTACGCTTGGAGTCGTGGGAGGCTTTGTTGCTTCTGCAAGATTTAAACAAATAAATGAATGATTAATTCATTCTAGTTCCTTTTTTTAATTTAATTATATTCAAGAAAATTGTAAGCTATCACTTGGCCTAGCAGCAAATGTAGTGATAATCAATAGGCCAACTACTAATAATCATGATTTACCCCACTGCAGTTAGTGGCTGAAGTGGCTCTTCATGCTTCTTGCGATCTTGTTGAAGTTGTGGATATATTTCTTCTTCTTTTTTTTAATTTTTTTAATTGTTTTTTTTTAAAAAAATTTTTAAAAATTTATTTATTTAATTTATTTTTAAATATTTTTTTGTAATTTATTTTTCATGCGTCCCTCCGCGCGCCACTCGGACTGATGCAATGCGCCACAAGTGCGCGCGAGCCACCATTTGAGAAGGCTTGGCCTATATTATAGGCCCCATTTATTAATTGTTTTTTTAGTTATCAAATGTATCTTAAGCTTTGGCATAGTACACAAGTATACCTTAAACATAAATTGCATGTAGAAACATACATGTGGCATTAATGTATTAATGTTCAGTATAGTTGGTTCAACGAAAGATAACTTTTGAATTGTTGCATGACCAACACATAACTTGTATTTGTAGGTAATTCATATTACAATACCAGCAATGAACAATTCTCTGACTAAATACTGATATCAGCTATCAGGCTATTATTGTTTTATGATTTTAATTATCATTTCTGTTCAACTTATATAACCATGTTTATTGGACTAATTAGCAAGTAGTTGTAATATACATGTATAGTTATAGTTTCATGAATAATTGGTTGTTTTATTGTGTGATGATGATAATGCTTTTGATAGATAGTGCTGGTTTTCACCATTATTATTTATTATTATAAGGATTTATATAGCGCATTTTTAAAAAAGACCAATGCGCTGTACAATGTATACATTATACAAAAGATATGAATTTAAAAAGTGATAAAAACCACTAAAAGAGGTGGTCATTGAGGACACCCATAGTTCCTCACTCAGCATTATCAACACCACTTTCTCATTTTGATCTGCAGTGTTGCAGATGCCGATCCGATCAACGAGGATGATGACGCAAGGGAAAGATCCGAGGACGACAACTTGACCGAACCACAAGTGTGCACACTGCGCGCGTATTTGTAAATAGTATTATATAATAATTGTATATAATCATAAATAAAGATAAGACAACCCAAAAAGTTGACAGTGAAGCTGTTTTTATCTAGTTGGATGTTCCGTAATAATTAGTACACCAAGGTGAAACGAACCCGCCACTCCATTTCACTTCGTAAATGGATGATGGATAGCGATGATTTCTTGAGCAAGAAAACAAGCCAATATGATTACCTTCATTAGTGGCATTTTTAACAACTTCTTTAATAAGGTATATCAAACAAATTATGTCTATACTCAGACCTGAAGAACAGCTTAACTTACGTACTGTACTATTACTAGTTCCCCTTTGACTATCAGCATCAGTGATTCTCTATACTCAAAACTCATTTTTGTATTGCATGCAACATAGTGTACATTAACAGATTCATATATTTTATTACAGCTTTGCTAATAAAAAAAAATAACTAAAACTCCATAAAAGAATCACTATGTGTCTTCATTTCTGACTAATTTGTGAAAACCATACAACGCCATTGAAACAAAAGTATTTGTTTGTTTAAGCCGAGGCGTTGTCTTTTTTAAAGACATTTCTTGTTAATTTTAATTTTAGCGCCCACAGAATGAGCACTTATTTATTCAACAACAGAAAACATTTAGAATCAAAGAATATACAAATATACAAAATACCAATGCATATAGTATAAACTTCATTGTAATATACATCAGAAGGCATTTACATTTCATTAAAATCGTATACTGAATGTGAAATGAAATCCGCTATTGTGTATATTATTTTTGCTTATTATTGCTTGAAACGCGCAACAAGCATATCCAAACATAGAACTTCAAAAAATACAGAGAAGTATATATAAAATGTTCTAATTCTGCTGATGTGTGTCAAGTTTCGAACGTCTTTGTGGCCTTACAAACTACAATGTAGTATTTGGTGTCACGGATCAAATGTTTAAAGCTGCATGTGCATGAAAGCTTAGACTGTTGACATCTGCCACTATTATGCCGCCTCGCTAATAGTAAAATCTGATCGATTATATTGCAGTTGTTTAAATCTTTGTCATACACTATATATTTGATTGAACGTGGACAATGTTGATAAAAACCTAAAGTTTAAAACTGACCCTGAACTTCGCCCTAAAAAGAGTTAGGAATTATGTTATGTACGATTTATATTCAAGTCACCCTTTGTAATTTTCATGGTTGTTGCACACATAATATGTAACGATAGTACCTGATAAGTATGCGAGCCCACTTCAAAACGCATGGCCCTGTAACATGCGTGTTGTGAAAATCCAGTCAACAACAACAAAAGGAATTAACTTAAATCCAAATTCATACATTGAATAGCAGTGACAAAATGCTTGACAAAATAGTTGAGCAGTTCGGTTCTGTTTTCATCATGATTGAAATGTTCGAAACATGTTAAAATGTTGTTACAATTTCAAAAATTGTCAAAAATGCATCCCAAATCCCCGAAATGTTGGTAGAAAAACAAACAATAAACACCGGACTGACCGAATGACCATACCTGAGAGGTCCGTACGACAGGGTTCTTGTCGTGGCCTTAGCGACCTGTAGTAATAGCGACCCGGTTATTAGTGACCTACAATCCTGGAAAAAAGTATTGGAACTCGTTTCTGTGATTTGGTAAACGGACACCCCTACTCCCCCGTGCAATGTTGAGGGATTCCAATGGCTTCAGCGGCTTGATAGAATGTCCCAACATTGATTGATGGGTGGGGGTGGGGAAGGGAAAATATCATTTGAAGGTGTTCAGATAAGCACAGAAGGCAATACACATTAATCAATAGGGTGGAAATAATTATATAAACATGCATTATTCAAGAAGCGCGCTCAGCGTTCTAAGGACTTATTTCCAAGATTGTAGCTACATCCCCCAAATTATAATTAATATGGTATCAATTCAGTATCAAATGTTCATCTTTTCTACAAATATGGAGATAATTATGACGTGTCATTTAATGTGAAAAATACTAATGAACAAAATAGCAGTACCTTCATCTCTCGGAATATTAGCATGAAGTATATGGCACACTTTCAGAGTTGGTTTATAACATCATAACATTAAACAGTTATAGTATCAAGACATACACATTTCTGGTCAGAAATAGCACAATAGCAGCTCAAAAATTGAACCTTTCAATCTAGCGTTCATTGAGAATACAATTAAGATTTCAAAAACTGTTCCCTCATGTTACGGTAGGCCCAATTATTAGAACGTATTGTGCATGTGATGAGAAGAAATGGCATTTTCGATCAAATGTCTGGTTTGATCACTTCAAATGTGTTATTACCGGGTCACTACAGTGACTGAGTGATATATTGAAATTTGTCATTGCACAACTTAACTTTAGCTTACAGTTTACATATGACGTGCTTTACCATTACAATGGGTAGCAAATAACACTATTGAATAAAGTCACTTTGCATCTCATTACGGGGAACACTTGGTTTCACCATGGAAATAATGTAATAGTAGAGGGAAAAGGAATAACAACGAGATAACCTAATCTCCGAGTATCTATTGAACTTTATTTGACATTGCTACGATCGGTCACTTAATAGCCCCACTGATTATTCGATGACCGAAATGACCATTTAATGAATCAAAGTGATTGTTTAATGACCCTAAGAGATCATAAAATGACCTCAAGTGATATCTCAATGACCCCAAGCTCATCAAGCCGTCATCTAGTAATTGGAGGGGATTATTTAGTGACCACAAGTGACTATTTATTGACTAGATCCAAGTGATAATGTAATAATCCAAAATGACCATTGACACAAAGTGATTGTTTAATGACCCTAAACAATCTTGAAGGATCACTTCATTACCCCCAAGTGATCATTCAATGACCCTAAGTGATAGGGTGGTGACCCAGTCAATCATGACACGAACGGTCACTTGATAACCCTAGGGATCATTCAATGACCCCTAGTTCAATGATCCCCGAGTGACCATTTAGTGACTCAAAGTGATCGTGTAATGACCCTGTGTTATCATTTCATCACCCCAGGTGATCGTTTAATGACCGCAAGCAATTGAGTAAGTAAAGGATATGTGATAATATATTCGATTAATAAGGTCTTTGATACATTCATACAGCTACTTATGGTTAATTGGTGTCGATTGTAACTGTTTGGTGATCCTCTTGGATATTTCTACTACTAGGTAGGTTTCAACTTCCCCTAATTATCATCAGAACATCAGTAATCTATCTGTTAATAAAGTTAGAAACTGGTAGTTAGCTAAATATATTACTAGATGAGGTCCATTTAGGAGAGTGATTAATCACTTAAAACGTTAAAAAAAAAGGTGTATCGTATATCTAAAAGCATCAGTATATCAGTAGAACATATTAGTTGGTGTATGTAATTCAGTACACGCTGTTATAAGATATTTTACGTTAAGGCGGCCATTATGGCCGCCATCTTTGATTTAAAATATGTTGAAAAATCAAACGTGATATGAGTTTCTAGTAGTCTAATACACATCCTTTTGTGAAATGTGATCATTTTGGCGGCCATTTTGGATGCCATCTCGAATAACCATTTAGAACACCAACATTAATGTTGGTAATACCCTGAATATGTTTTAGGACCATGAAAGTAAGTTCAAAAAGTTGGTTTGGAGAGTTCGGGGGTGCACGGAAGACTCCACCTAGATACGCCTCTTATTCACTATTAGTTATTCTATACAGCTATTTATGTCAAATAACCCTTGAATGTTTAATGTTACTCTATTTGTCATCATAAATATATCTATAAATGTCATAGACCATGTCATGTCATGTCAAACAAGTTTGTTGAATTTTATTCAAGCATCATGTGATAGATTTATCAACTAGCGAATATAAGTGGCAAATAAAACTATAAAACTGAAAAAAGTGCCCTTTTGTACTCCCTTGTGCCTTTATTTGCTATGTATTTTAGCAGCTTTATGTACGAATTATTCCTTAAATATACATTAAATGACGTCGAACTGATTATTGGTGGATAATACATTTTTTAAAGATACAATTTCCACACAAAACGCAAACAAATGTTTTTTGCCCCAAAATAGTCTTTTTATGCTGAAAACGGCCTATTTTTGACACCCCCTTCATTGGGAACCTTACTATTTGAGCACTTTATTTAATAGCTTGGATGACAAACTATATATAATACTATAATATCAAATAATGCCGTGATAACACATGTTTGAACACATTTATTGCCGTTGGCTGGTCTACTGCTTGTACTCTTTGTCATTTGAACAAACACATTAATTTGTGAATTAAAAAGTTCAACGATTTATTTTTTTACTGCAATAGACAAGGGTCTGTCACCTCATATTAAGGGTATAAACTGAATCAATATATACTTTAGATAATGATGAACATTGATATTGTTTGCATTTCCATGTATATAATCATATTCCATTTGTCAATAGGTTTAATTTGAT
The DNA here is from genome assembly GCA_035610835.1 of Ophiura sarsii. Lineage (NCBI taxonomy): Eukaryota > Metazoa > Echinodermata > Ophiuroidea > Amphilepidida > Ophiuridae > Ophiura > Ophiura sarsii. Next base: position 40,043,630 of record CM069446.1, read on the forward strand.
ACCAAACATGATATGTTTTACGAACAATTGTATTGTTCTCGTAAATTGCGTAATAATAAAAAGGGACGTGTTTTATGACGTCAACAACATTCTTAATTACCTTTGATATACACATATATACATTTCTTATGAAAATCTCTTAATTTTGATACCGAACATGATATGTTTTTATACTACAAACCTCCAATGTCATAATGATGACATAATCAAAAATCTAGAACACCTCAGCTTTCATAATCAGCAATAAAATTGCATTATAGTAGATTAATAAACTCTGGCCGATCGGTTTCGATATTGGACCTCGTCCATTGGGCGTTAGATGAACCCATTTTGAAAAATGATGAAACCACGGTACCTTTATACATGTAGATATTATTATTTGCGCTCCGTAATCAAATGCTTTTTATGGTGATAGTGTGGCTTTAATGAATAGGGCTGATCATGTACATATCTTTGCAAATCACGACAACCAAACACTTCTTAATCCAACAGCTTCAAATTATGTTATCCCTTTGGAAGCGGTCACCACAATAATCAAAATCGACCATCATCTACTTTATACAGTTTTCGAAAGAAAAATGTTATGTTTGTCATTCAACCTATTCATAATTTAGTGGACACTCAGGTTTCACTTTTTATTATTTTTCATTTTCATTATGTACGTGAAATTAAACTAAAGAAGATCTTCGTATTTATTTGTGAAAAAAAAGGAATTAATTCAATCATCAGTATCATAGGTATTAACCTTGCATATTACGATTAAAATTCGAGTGCCTCCCCTCTTTTGCTTCTGTTACCTAAACTGAAATGGTTAATCGGCCAATGTCTACAAATCACCTATACAGGGTGTATCAAGAAAACGCAAAACATTTTGCCGAGAGCTGTACGACTACAGCATATCACATATCACATATCACATATTCTGTTTGGACTACTTCTTGGCTGTCACATAGTCAAATTACAGCGATAACGATTATGAATTCGCTAAGATATTAACGATATAAGTAGACAAGTGCAAAACACGATTTACATCGTTCGTCCTATAAACACAGTTGTTGGTCTTGGACATGCCAAGGGGTGGCCTGCTCGCTCTCTAGACCTTACACCATTCCTTCTTCTTTGGGGTTATGTTCAATCTCAAGTCTTCCAGACACGGCCACCAACTAAGCTCCACGATCTTAGGAACTGCATCACCAACGCTGTTTATGGAATAAGGCGCACACGCATTACACGTCGAGTAGTTCTTCTCATGCGGGAATGTGCTCGTCGATGCGTCTTGAAACAAGGAAAGCATTGTGAGGGTCGAGCTGCACCAAAATATCACCATTGCAAACTAACAATGAATGATTCATACTAAACAATCCTACCTTTACACTACTTGATTTGTTCATCTTTTGAATATTGTACCATACTTATATTTCTCAGTTTTTATTAAATACTAGCGGCGTACCCTCGCTACGCTCGGGTCCCCGCTAGATGGTTATGTCATATTACCTACCTCTGAAACCACATAAACCTCCTACAGCACCCCCCAAATAAGGTTGATTTATAACCATATCCCTTCTAAAGGCATTATAAACCACCTACAACCCCCCCCCCCCAAAAAAAAAAAATCGAGTTGATTTATAACCATGTCCCTCCTAAACCATTTACCGTGGCTACTTTATTAACCCCTATCTCTCAACCGCATCAAGTTAACCCTCGGTACTTTTAAAACCACATAAACCCCCTACATCCGCCACCCACACTGCAACTACACCAACCAGGTGGATTTATACTCATAACCCTCCTAACTATTTCCCGCGGCTACTTTATCCGCTAGATGGTTATGCCACATTACCTACCTCTAAAACCACATAAACCCCCTACAACACCCCCAAACCAGGTTGATTGATAATCATATCCCTCCTAAACCATTTACCGTGGCTACTTTGTTAACCCCTACCTCTCAAACCGCATCAAGTTAACCCTCGGTACTTTTAAAACCACATAACCCCCCTACAATCGCCCCCCCCCCCCCCGCACTGCAACTACACCAACCAGGTTGGTTTATAATCATAACCCTCCTAACCATTTCCCGCAGCTACTTCTTCATTAGGTCTTAACCCTATCCTAAAACATTTCCCGTGGTTTTACCACCCCCACCCCCCATGCACACACCCAAACCAGTCTCAAATTTATGAGAGGTTTTTTTGCTGTTGTTGGAGCCAATTGTTAACCAATTTCAGTGGAATAAACATTAACACACTTCCCGTTATTTCCTCTATCTTTCATGCAAATTAGGCGCCACTTTGATCACAACTAACGGAGAAATAAGGATAACAAACCACACAAACACACCAACATCCCAACAAACACACACCGTTTCCAGATTTATAATAGGATGATACTGAAAAGCAGTTGTAGCCAGATTTTTAACATGACACATTCTTCTCAGAATGATGAGTTTGTTTCCCATTATTTAAGAAACAATGGGTTATTAAAGTGTCTTGCTAATATTGACAAGAAAATCAGGAATACAGGATAAACGATTTAAAACGTGTTTTGCACTTCCCTACTTATATCCTGAGTATCTCAGATAATTCATAATCGATATTGCTGTACATGTAAGTTGACTATTTTATAACCAAGAAGTAATCTTAACAGAATATCTTAGTTTCAAGGCGATATGCGAGTTGCCGTAATCGCACTGCTCTTGGCAAAAATTGTTGCGTTTTTTTTATACATCCCGTAGTATTCTATTTTACGTTCACACCATAATATTATTCATATCCATTCGACAATATGAATTACCACTCTAAATATAATGAACATACACTAAAGTGCTCAACAAAAGAAAGTCGTACACTTTGTTTAGGTCAATTAAAGTAACTTTTGATTGTTTTTTTACCAAACAGGCTAAATAGACATTTGGATTAATCTTTTAGGCACATTTTGATACCAAATATAACACCTGGCAACAAAGATAAACCATAATTAGCGCCATTTAAAGAAAATTAGTCACTTTTTAAAAGTCACATTTTCAATTACTACACGGGAGGAAAATGTGTGTGTGCGAGGTTCACCCCGTGTGTGACACTGTTATTAACCAGCCTGACCGGCGGGCAATCGATCACACAGTGCAGCCGTGTACACTACCTTGCGCTGGGTGTACACTTAGTGAGCGGGATATTTGATTCCGAACATAAAGGGCATTATGTGCTTGTTAACAATTGGTGTTTTCTTCCGCCTAGTGTATTGAAAATGTGACTTTTGAAAAGTGACTAATTTTCTATAAATGATGCTAATCATGGTTTATCTTTGTTGTTAGGTGTTATGTTTGGTATCAAAATGTGCCTAAAAGATTCATCCAAATGTCTATTTAGCCTGTTTGATAAAAAAATAATCGAGCGTTACTTTACTTTAAATGACCTAAACAATGTGTACGACTTTCTTTTGTTGAGCACTTTATTATTGTGCATTGGATCATGCACATTTCTGTCAGAGAAGTTCTTTGTCATGTTCGTAGATCACGTTTGTGAAGGCAGTTGTTTGTGGCATTTGGGTCGTAGTTTACCGACTTATGAACATTATACCGTTGGAATGGAAACGGTAATTTATTAATGTCTACGTACGTCTATACGTTATCGGCTAAGTATAATTATACGGAGAATGACGATGGAAGTTTATGAGGGGCTACATTTGATATGCCTCCTTCTGTTAGCAGTCGTCGGATCATTTTGCGGTACGTATAGTGTTTTATTCAGATTAATCGTGTTTTGAATTAAAGTTCAAAGTAAAAGCATAAATATAAATTATGGACACGATATTAGATAATTATATATTAATCAAATTAACAATCTGTATTCTGTATAGTGTAGTATCAATAGTAATTAGTATTTATAGTAAAATAACAATTTATAAAGAGAGAGAGAGAAGAAACGTAAAGTGTCTCAGGTGTTGCTGCTTTTAAAGCAAATACAGTGCAACAACAACAACAACAAAAATTAAAACCAATCACACCTCGGCGATAAAGGTTCGAGAAAACATTTCAAATTTGTCCTAGAATTTATGATAAATAAACCATCTACCATGAAGGTTAGTGTAATCCCTTTAACGAAAAAGACAGTATATAATGTATCAACCTAATCATTTATTTATCCCTGATAACTAGAGATTAATAATGTGATCAAACGTGATTAGTTGCATGAAAATCAGCTCAATTTATTAAATCAAAAACTTCATCAAATAACCGATTTTAATGTTACTCATACCAATGCTTTCTAATACATGGGCCTGTTGCTCTTTAAAGGCATATTATGTGATCTTTTCCAGAGAGCGCCCTCTATTCATTTTTTTTTTTTGGAAAGTAGATTTTCTTACAGATTTACATTTCCGATCATAAATCATACATACATTCCAAGTTACAGAGCGATACGATTCCTAATTACCTCAAAATCATGGTTTTAGAGTGAAAAATATAAACTGTCGGGATTCCGACAGTTTATTTTCACTCTAAAACCACGATTTTGAAGTAATTAAGAATCGTATCTCCCTGTAACTTGGAATGTATGCATGATTTATGATGAGAAATGTAAATCTGCAAGAAAATCTGCTTTCTATTTTGTTTTCGATGTTGAGGGCGTTCCCTGGAAAGATCACATAATATACCTTTAACACATAAAGTCACCGTAGGCATGTTATTCCTACGTGTATTTTTGTGACGTCATACAGTGAGAGCAACGCTGAATAAATGAAATTATTTATTCTATGTTATATTCTTAATAGTACATTACGAGTTGGCCGACCGAAACGTCATTGTCAAATGTGCTGCGCCAACAACGGAGGTCGATCGTTGATTGTTATTGTGCAACTAGCTATGCATTGCATGCTTTGTCGCAAGATTTGTAACCAATAATGTTGCCCTATGATTCATGTGAGATCACTACCTTTTGTTATGTATATATATAGTAGTGCTTGTAATGTATGACGACAAGTTAACATGTATGCATGTATATACGTAGGCATACAATGCACACACACAGAGTCTGCCACTGGGAGCATTACACCAGTGAACAACAACATATGAAGAGCTGTGTTGCAAAAGGGCCTACATCCACTTCTACCTGTTACTCATTTTGCATTATTGAATAGCTTTGAATGGATGGCTATTCACGATGTGGAATGTGGCTTGTATTGTTGCCTCAATTGGCTTGCATGGATGCACTAATCCAAGTCATGAACAGCCATACAATATTTTGATTAATTAATAATGCAAAATGAGTAACATGTAGGAGTGGTCTGTAAGTCCTTATGCAAAACAATCTCTTCATATAATGTATGCAGCTCCACTTTGATAAACACCCCTATATAAAATTAATTATCCTCACATGGTCCATTCCCTGGTAGTCATGACCTTAGACTATATAACCTTGATTCAGGTATAAATACTTATCATCAGGTTTTTGAGTTAGGAATGTTTTTACCAATTTTCGAAATTTGCTCTGAACTTGAATATAATTGGCCGATTTAAATAAACCTAACCTGAGATATTGTACTTAACTCTTCAATCAATTTAGTGATATGCTCAGATTTTGCATCCTTTGAGTGGACAATGTGAGGAAAAGACTGAGAATTTAAATATGGGTTTTTAAGAAATGGACAAGCTTGTTTAATGTCTAAATCCATCAATATTTGTCAATCAAATTGGGTATACATGTTATATATCTATTACCGATCACTCTTGTGATGGGAAAAAAATGTCGGACATTGCTCATTTGCATATTTATGACTTGAATAGATAATTAGCTAATTTGCATATTTAATGAGATTATGAAACTAAATTATAGTTTAAAAGATTGGGTATCTTACAGTTAGCCAGTATACCAAGTTTGATTGCAATACACCATTCACATCTGGATTTATAACATTTACGCATATTAATTAGCTGGACTTTAGTCACTTTTTTGATTGCGGTCAGTAAAACTGGTCAAAATGACCAATTTCACTAGATTATTTTAGCTTAATGCAATACAATTTTACCATATTTAAATTTTTTTTAACATGGTATATAGATATTCAATTGTTAAGAAATATGTGTAAATGGTGTTTTGAATGTTATATTATTAACAAATTGAGCTCTCTAAATCCTGATGAATTCTATTTGTGGGCATTGCTACTGTTTTTGGCAGGTTTCCGGCCATTTTCGGAGTTTCAAAACACCGTAACACAAGAATGCATTGACCGATTGTCATAATTCTTTTTTGGAAAATAAATCTTTCATTGCAATCTTTCATTTGACTTCAATTTTGTACATGTCTCAATCATTTGAATGTTATGTGTGCTATGCCTAATATAAGTATTTACAGTCATGGAGGAATACTAAAGGACATCTCACTCTTTTAGAAATCGAGAACAGTGATACCGCCCTCGCTAGAATGTTGGGACAATCCAGTTAAGGTTTGAACTCTATAAGACTGCGGCAGTTCCGCCTAAAGTTAGCCTGCATTGCCCAGTCAATAGTTAGGTCACCCAAGCCCTATACATGCCTCGTAGCTCCTTGGGTTATCGTGACGTTACGAATACCCGGCTTTCCCGGGTAAATGTTGTTTGATTTGCTAGGTAATCCTTCAATAGGCTTTGTTGTATACCACAATACTCGGGACAATACTTTGCCCAAACAAACCCGATGGGCATTTGGGTATTTCTGAAGATCCACAAGGAAACCCAAGGACACATGCTATAAGCAGGCATCATACTAGCATATATACCCTATGCATTTAGCTAGCGTGCAGTGATGTGTGCATGTCAACAATGGTCAATGTAAAATGAATTTGAATTGCTAGTTCCACTGGATTTTAATAAACTATGGTATTTATATATTTAATGCCCCAAAAATAGAAGTCATTTCCAATTCGCGAAATAAAGTATCCGCGAAATGTTAAGTCTTTTTTTTTCAATGAAAAATTATCAGTTTCGCGGGTATTTAACTTTACGAATCCACTATTAACGTTGTCAGCGCAGCGGGTAGCCCAACTTCGGGGGTGGGGGGGGGGGGGGGCACATACATTGACTCACATAGCGTCAAGGGAAGGCACATTTGATAGGGGTGCAAATGTATAATATATATAACACATAACTTATGAAAAGTAAATTATTAATTCAATCTACGATTACTAAGGCCACAAATCTCAGATTACTAATAGTCTTATATATATAGTAGCCGAATAATGAGCAACGACCATTTATAATTGTTAAAAATAAAGTTTAACACAAATAAACACAACGTACATTTTTACAACAAGAACAACTTTTAAAAAATATCATTTCAAATTCATATTTCTATCGGGTAGCACAACTTTCCCTACGGGGGGCACATACATTGACTGTTACAGCGTCTAGGGGTAGCCCAATTTGACATGGGGATTCACATGTATAACACATTGATTATTAGTAGTCTCAAATAGTAGCCGACTAATGAGCAACGACCGATTATAACTGTTAAAAATAAGGTTAAACACAAATAAACACAACAAACAATTTTACAACAAAAACAACTTTTAAAAATATCATTTAAAATTCATATTTCTATCGGGTAGTACAACTTTTCCTACGGGGGGCACATACATTGACTGTTACAGCGTCTAGGTGTAGCACAATTTGACATGGGGATGCACATGTATAACACATTGGAAGTAAATTGTTAATACAATCTCAGATTACTAATAGTCTCAAATAGTAGCCGACTAATGAGCAACGACCGATTATAACTGTTAAAAATAAGGTTAAACACAAATAAACACAACAAACAATTTTACAACAAAAACAACTTTTAAAAATATCATTTAAAATTCATATTTCTATCGGGTAGCACAACTTTCCCTACGGGGGCACATATATTGACTGTTACAGCGTCTAGGGGTAGCACAATTTGACATGGGGATGCACATGTATAACACATTGGAAGTAAATTGTTAATACAATCTCAGATTACTAATAGTCTCAAATAGTAGCCGACTAATGAGCAACGACCGATTATAACTGTTAAAAATAAGGTTAAACACAAATAAACACAACAAACAATTTTACAACAAAAACAACTTTTAAAAATATCATTTAAAATTCATATTTCTATCGGGTAGTACAACTTTGACTACGGGGGGCACATACATTGACTGTTACAGCGTCTAGGGGTAGCACAATTTGACATGGGGATGCACATGTATAACACATAGGAAGTAAATTGTTAATACAATCTCAGATTACTAGTAGTCTCAAATAGTAGCCGACTAATGAGCAACGACCGATTATAACTGTTAAAAATAAGGTTAAACACAAATAAACACAACAAACAATTTTGCAACAAAAACAACTTTTAAAAATATCATTTAAAATTCATATTTCTATCGGGTAGTACAACTTTTCCTAGGGGGGGGGGGGGCACATACATTGACTGTTACAGCGTCTAGGGGTAGCACAATTTGACATGGGGATGCACATGTATAACACATTGGAAATAGATTGTTAATACAATCTCAGATTACTAATAGTGTCAAGTAGTAGCCGACTAATGAGCAACAACCGATTATAACTGTTAAAAATAAGGTTAAACACAAATAAACACAACAAACAATTTTACAACAAAAACAACTTTTAAAAATATCATTTAAAATTCATATTTCTATCGGGTAGCACAACTTTCCCTACGGGGGGCACATACATTGACTGTTACAGCGTCTAGGGGTAGCACAATTTGACATGGGGTGCACATGTATAACACATTGGAAGTAAATTGTTAATACAATCTTAGATTACTAATAGCCTCAAATAGTAGCCGACTAATGAGCAACGACCGATTATAACTATTTAAAATAAGGTTAAACACAAATAAACACAACAAACAATTTTACAACAAAAACAACTTTTAAAAATATCATTTAAAATTCATATTTCTATCGGGGTAGTACAACTTTTCCTACGGGGGGCACATACATTGACTGTTACAGCGTCTAGGGGTAGCACAATTTGACATGGGGATGCACATGTATAACACATTGGAAGTAAGTTGTTAATGCAATCTCAGATTACTAATAGTCTTAAATAGTAGCCGACTAATGAGCAACGACCAATTATAACTGTTAAAAATAAGGTTAAACACAAATAAACACAACAAATAATTTTACAACAAAAACAACTTTTAAAAATATCATTTAAAATTCATATTTCTATCGGGTAGCACAACTTTCCCTACGGGGGGCACATACATTGACCGTTACAGCGTCTAGGGGTAGCACAATTTGACATGGGGATGCACATGTATAACACATTGGAAGTAAATTGTTAATGCAATCTCAGATTACTAATAGTCTTAAATATATAGTAGCCGACTAATGAGCAACGACCGATTATAACTGTTAAAAATAAGGTTAAACACAAATAAACACAACAAACAATTTTACAACAAAAACAACTTTTAAAAATATCATTTAAAATTCATATTTCTATCGGGTAGCACAACTTTCCCTACGGGGGGGGGGGGGGGGGGGGGCACATACATTGACTGTTACAGCGTCTAGGGGTAGCACAATTTGACATGGGGTGCACATGTATAACACATTGGAAGTAAATTGTTAATACAATCTCAGATTACTAATAGTCTCAAATAGTAGCCGACTAATGAGCAACGACCGATTATAACTGTTAAAAATAAGGTTAAACACAAATAAACACAACAAACAATTTTACAACAAAAAAAACTTTTAAAAATATCAGTTAAAATTCATATTTCTATCGGGTAGCACAACTTTCCCTATGGGGGGCACATACATTGACTGTTACAGCGTCTAGGGGTAGCACAATTTGACATGGGGATGCACATGTATAACACATTGGAAGTAAATTGTTAATACAATCTCAGATTACTAGTAGTCTCAAATAGTAGCCGACTAATGAGCAACGACCGATTATAACTGTTAAAAATAAGGTTAAACACAAATAAACACAACAAACAATTTTACAACAAAAACAACTTTTAAAAATATCAGTTAAAATTCATATTTCTATCGGGTAGTACAACTTTTCATAGGGGGGCACATACATTGACTGTTACAGCGTCTAGGGGTAGCACAATTTGACATGGGGATGCACATGTATAACACATTGGAAATAAATTGTTAACACAATCTCAGATTACTAATAGTCTCAAATAGTAGCCGACTAATGAGCAACGACCGATTATAACTGTTAAAAATAAGGTTAAACACAAATAAACACAACAAACAATTTTACAACAAAAACAACTTTTAAAAATATCATTTAAAATTCATATTTCTATCGGGTAGCACAACTTTCCCTACGGGGGGCACATACATTGACTGTTATAGCGTCTAGGGGTAGCACAATTTGACATGGGGATGCACATGTATAACACATTGGAAGTGAATTGTTAATACAATCTCTGATTACTAATAGTCTCAAATAGTAACCGACTATTGAGCAACGACTGATTATAACTGTTAAAAATAAGGTTAAACACAAATAAACACAACAAACAATTTTACAACAAAAACAACTTTTAAAAATATCATTTAAAATTCATATTTCTATCGGGGTAGTAAAACTTTTCCTACGGGGGGCACATACATTGACTGTTACAGCGTCTAGGGGTAGCACAATTTTACATGGGGATGCACATGTATAACACATTGGAAGTAAATTGTTAATACAATCTCTGATTACTAATAGTCTCCTCAAATAGTAGCCGACTAATGAGCAACGACTGATTATAACTGTTAAAAATAAGGTTAAACACAAATAAACACAACAAACAATTTTACAACAAAAACAACTTTTAAAAATATCATTTAAAATTCATATTTCTATCGGGGTAGTACAACTTTTCCTACGGGGGGCACATACATTGACTGTTACAGCGTCTAGGGGTAGCACAATTTGACATGGGGATGCACATGTATAACACATTGGAAGTAAATTGTTAATGCAATCGCAGATTACTAATAGTCTTAAATAGTAGCCGACTAATGAGCAACGACCAATTATAACTGTTAAAAATAAGGTTAAACACAAATAAACACAACAAATAATTTTACAACAAAAACAACTTTTAAAAATATCATTTAAAATTCATATTTCTATCGGGTAGCACAACTTTCCCTACGGGGGACACATACATTGACTGTTACAGCGTCTAGGGGTAGCACAATTTGACATGGGGATGCACATGTATAACACATTGGAAGTAAATTGTTAATGCAATCTCAGATTACTAATAGTCTTAAATATATAGTAGCCGACTAATGAGCAACGACCGATTATAACTGTTAAAAATAAGGTTAAACACAAATAAACACAACAAACAATTTTACAACAAAAACAACTTTTAAAAATATCATTTAAAATTCATATTTCTATCGGGTAGCACAACTTTCCCTACGGGGGCACATACATTGACTGTTACAGCGTCTAGGGGTAGCACAATTTGACATGGGGGTGCACATGTATAACACATTGGAAGTAAATTGTTAATACAATCTCAGATTACTAATAGTCTCAAATAGTAGCCGACTAATGAGCAACGACCGATTATAACTGTTAAAAATAAGGTTAAACACAAATAAACACAACAAACAATTTTACAACAAAAACAACTTTTAAAAATATCAGTTAAAATTCATATTTCTATCGGGTAGCACAACTTTCCCTATGGGGGGCACATACATTGAGTGTTACAGCGTCTAGGGGTAGCACAATTTGACATGGGGATGCACATGTATAACACATTGGAAGTAAATTGTTAATACAATCTCAGATTACTAGTAGTCTCAAATAGTAGCCGACTAATGAGCAACGACCGATTATAACTGTTAAAAATAAGGTTAAACACAAATAAACACAACAAACAATTTTACAACAAAAACAACTTTTAAAAATATCAGTTAAAATTCATATTTCTATCGGGTAGTACAACTTTTCATAGGGGGGGGGGGGCACATACATTGACTGTTACAGCGTCTAGGAGTAGCACAATTTGACATGGGGATGCACATGTATAACACATTGGAAATAAATTGTTAACACAATCTCAGATTACTAATAGTCTCAAATAGTAGCCGACTAATGAGCAACGACCGATTATAACTGTTAAAAATAAGGTTAAACACAAATAAACACAACAAACAATTTTACAACAAAAACAACTTTTAAAAATATCATTTAAAATTCATATTTCTATCGGGTAGCACAACTTTCCCTACGGGGGGCACATACATTGACTGTTATAGCGTCTAGGGGTAGCACAATTTGACATGGGAATGCACATGTATAACACATTGGAAGTAAATTGTTAATACAATCTTAGATTACTAATAGCCTCAAATAGTAGCCGACTAATGAGCAACGACTGATTATAACTGTTAAAAATAAGGTTAAACACAAATAAACACAACAAACAATTTTACAACAAAAACAACTTTTAAAAATATCATTTAAAATTCATATTTCTATCGGGGTAGTACAACTTTTCCTACGGGGGGCACATACATTGACTGTTACAGCGTCTAGGGGTAGCACAATTTGACATGGGGATGCACATGTATAACACATTGGAAGTAAATTGTTAATACAATCTCAGATTATTAATAGTCTCAAATAGTAGCCGACTAATGAGCACCGACCGATTATAACTGTTAAAAATAAGGTTAAACACAAATAAACACAACAAACAATTTTACAACAAAAACAACTTTTAAAAATATCATTTAAAATTCATATTTCTATCGGGTAGCACAACTTTCCCTACGGGGGGGCACATACATTGACTGTTACAGCGTCTAGGGGTAGCACAATTTGACATGGGGATGCACATGTATAACACATTGGAAGTAAATTGTTAATACAATCTGAGATTACTAATAGTCTCAAATAGTAGCCGACTAATGAGCAACGACCGATTATAACTGTTAAAAATAAGGTTAAACACAAATAAACACAACAAACAATTTTACAACAAAAACAACTTTTAAAAATATCATTTAAAATTCATATTTCTATCGGGGTAGTACAACTTTTCCTACGGGGGGCACATACATTGACTGTTACAGCGTCTAGGGGTAGCACAATTTGACATGGGGATGCACATGTATAACACATTGGAAGTAAATTGTTAATACAATCTTAGATTACTAATAGCCTCAAATAGTAGCCGACTAATGAGCAACGACCGATTATAACTGTTAAAAATAAGGTTAAACACAAATAAACACAACAAACAATTTTACAACAAAAACAACTTTTAAAAATATCATTTAAAATTCATATTTCTATCGGGGTAGTACAACTTTTCCTACGGGGGGCACATACATTGACTGTTACAGCGTCTAGGGGTAGCACAATTTGACATGGGGATGCACATGTATAACACATTGGAAGTAAGTTGTTAATGCAATCTCAGATTACTAATAGTCTTAAATAGTAGCCGACTAATGAGCAACGACCAATTATAACTGTTAAAAATAAGGTTAAACACAAATAAACACAACAAATAATTTTACAACAAAAACAACTTTTAAAAATATCATTTAAAATTCATATTTCTATCGGGTAGCACAACTTTCCCTACGGGGGGCACATACATTGACTGTTACAGCGTCTAGGGGTAGCACAATTTGACATGGGGATGCACATGTATAACACATTGGAAGTAAATTGTTAATGCAATCTCAGATTACTAATAGTCTTAAATATATAGTAGCCGACTAATGAGCAACGACCGATTATAACTGTTAAAAATAAGGTTAAACACAAATAAACACAACAAACAATTTTACAACAAAAACAACTTTTAAAAATATCATTTAAAATTCATATTTCTATCGGGTAGCACAACTTTCCCTACGGGGGGCACATACATTGACTGTTACAGCGTCTAGGGGTAGCACAATTTGACATGGGGTGCACATGTATAACACATTGGAAGTAAATTGTTAATACAATCTCAGATTACTAATAGTCTCAAATAGTAGCCGACTAATGAGCAACGACCGATTATAACTGTTAAAAATAAGGTTAAACACAAATAAACACAACAAACAATTTTACAACAAAAACAACTTTTAAAAATATCAGTTAAAATTCATATTTCTATCGGGTAGCACAACTTTCCCTATGGGGGGCACATACATTGAGTGTTACAGCGTCTAGGGGTAGCACAATTTGACATGGGGATGCACATGTATAACACATTGGAAGTAAATTGTTAATACAATCTCAGATTACTAGTAGTCTCAAATAGTAGCCGACTAATGAGCAACGACCGATTATAACTGTTAAAAATAAGGTTAAACACAAATAAACACAACAAACAATTTTACAACAAAAACAACTTTTAAAAATATCAGTTAAAATTCATATTTCTATCGGGTAGTACAACTTTTCATAGGGGGGGGCACATACATTGACTGTTACAGCGTCTAGGGGTAGCACAATTTGACATGGGGATGCACATGTATAACACATTGGAAATAAATTGTTAATACAATCTCAGATTACTAATAGTCTCAAATAGTAGCCGACTAATGAGCAACGACCGATTATAACTGTTAAAAATAAGGTTAAACACAAATAAACACAACAAACAATTTTACAACAAAAACAACTTTTAAAAATATCATTTAAAATTCATATTTCTATCGGGTAGCACAACTTTCCCTACGGGGGGCACATACATTGACTGTTACAGCGTCTAGGGGTAGCACAATTTGACATGGGGATGCACATGTATAACACATTGGAAGTAAATTGTTAATACAATCTCTGATTACTAATAGTCTCAAATAGTAGCCGACTAATGAGCAACGACTGATTATAACTGTTAAAAATAAGGTTAAACACAAATAAACACAACAAACAATTTTACAACAAAAACAACTTTTAAAAATATCATTTAAAATTCATATTTCTATCGGGGTAGTACAACTTTTCCTACGGGGGGCACATACATTGACTGTTACAGCGTCTAGGGGTAGCACAATTTGACATGGGGATGCACATGTATAACACATTGGAAGTAAATTGTTAATGCAATCTCTGATTACTAATAGTCTCCTCAAATAGTAGCCGACTAATGAGCAACGACTGATTATAACTGTTAAAAATAAGGTTAAACACAAATAAACACAACAAACAATTTTACAACAAAAACAACTTTTAAAAATATCATTTAAAATTCATATTTCTATCGGGGTAGTACAACTTTTCCTACGGGGGGCACATACATTGACTGTTACAGCGTCTAGGGGTAGCACAATTTGACATGGGGATGCACATGTATAACACATTGGAAGTAAATTGTTAATGCAATCGCAGATTACTAATAGTCTTAAATGAGCAACGACCAATTATAACTGTTAAAAATAAGGTTAAACACAAATAAACACAACAAATAATTTTACAACAAAAACAACTTTTAAAAATATCATTTAAAATTAATATTTCTATCGGGTAGCACAACTTTCCCTACGGGGGACACATACATTGACTGTTACAGCGTCTAGGGGTAGCACAATTTGACATGGGGATGCACATGTATAACACATTGGAAGTAAATTGTTAATGCAATCTCAGATTACTAATAGTCTTAAATATATAGTAGCCGACTAATGAGCAACGACCGATTATAACTGTTAAAAATAAGGTTAAACACAAATAAACACAACAAACAATTTTACAACAAAAACAACTTTTAAAAATATCATTTAAAATTCATATTTCTATCGGGTAGCACAACTTTCCCTACGGGGGCACATACATTGACTGTTACAGCGTCTAGGGGTAGCACAATTTGACATGGGGATGCACATGTATAACACATTGGAAGTAAATTGTTAATACAATCTCAGATTATTAATAGTCTCAAATAGTAGCCGACTAATGAGCACCGACCGATTATAACTGTTAAAAATAAGGTTAAACACAAATAAACACAACAAACAATTTTACAACAAAAACAACTTTTAAAAATATCATTTAAAATTCATATTTCTATCGGGTAGCACAACTTTCCCTACGGGGGGCACATACATTGACTGTTACAGCGTCTAGGGGTAGCACAATTTGACATGGGGATGCACATGTATAACACATTGGAAGTAAATTGTTAATACAATCTCAGATTACTAATAGTCTCAAATAGTAGCCGACTAATGAGCAACGACCGATTATAACTGTTAAAAATAAGGTTAAACACAAATAAACACAACAAACAATTTTACAACAAAAACAACTTTTAAAAATATCATTTAAAATTCATATTTCTATCGGGTAGCACAACTTTTCCTACGGGGGCACATACATTGACTGTTACAGCGTCTAGGGGTAGCACAATTTGACATGGGGATGCACATGTATAACATATTGGAAGTAAATTGTTAATACAATCTCAGATTACTAATAGTCTCAAATAGTAGCCGACTAATGAGCAACGACCGATTATAACTGTTAAAAATAAGGTTAAACACAAATAAACACAACAAACAATTTTACAACAAAAACAACTTTTAAAAATATCATTTAAAATTCATATTTCTATCGGGTAGTACAACTTTTCCTACGGGGGGCACATACATTGACTGTTACAGCGTCTAGGGTAGCACAATTTGACATGGGGATGCACATGTATAACACATTGGAAATAAATTGTTAATACAATCTCAGATTACTAATAGTCTCAAATAGTAGCCGACTAATGAGCAACGACCGATTATAACTGTTAAAAATAAGGTTAAACACAAATAAACACAACAAACAATTTTAAAACAAAAACAACTTTTAAAAATATCATTTAAAATTCATATTTCTATCGGGTAGCACAACTTTTCCTACGGGGGGGGGGGCACATACATTGACTGTTACAGCGTCTAGGGGTAGCACAATTTGACATGGGGATGCACATGTATAACACATTGGAAGTAAATTGTTGATGCAATCTCAGATTACTAATAGTCTTAAATAGTAGCCGACTAATGAGCAACGACCGATTATAGCTCTTAAAAAGAAGGTTAAACACAAATAAACACAACAAACAATTTTACAACAAAAACAACTTTTAAAAATATCATTTAAAATTCATATTTCTATCGGGGTAGTACAACTTTTCCTACGGGGGGCACATACATTGACTGTTACAGCGTCTAGGGGTAGCACAATTTGACATGGGGATGCACATGTATAACACATTGGAAGTAAATTGTTAATGCAATCTCAGATTGCTTATAGTCTTAAATATATAGTAGCCGACTAATGAGCAATGACCAATTATAACTGTTAAAAATAAGGTTAAACACAAATAAACACAACAAACAATTTTACAACAAAAACAACTTTTAAAAATATCATTTAAAATTCATATTTCTATCGGGTAGTACAACCTTTGCTACGGGGGGCACATACATTGACTGTTACAGTGTCTAGGGGTAGCACAATTTGACATGGGAATGCACATGTATAACACATTGGAAGTAAATTGTTAATACAATCTCAGATTACTAATAGTCTCAAATAGTAGCCGACTAATGAGCAACGACCGATTATAACTGTTAAAAATAAGGTTAAACACAAATAAACACAAACAATTTTACACAAAAACAACGTTTAAAAATATCATTTAAAATTCATATTTCTATCGGGTAGCACAACTTTCCCTAGGGGGGTGGGGGGGGGGGCACATACATTGACTGTTACAGCGTCTAGGGGTAGCACAATTTGACATGGGGATGCACATGTATAACACATAGGGAAAGTTGTGCTACCCGATAGAAATATGAATTTTAAATTCGCCTGCGAATCATCAAACACTTGTGCGTATAACAAAAACATTTAGTTTCGTGAACATGAAATATAATTGCTAGGAAAAGTAAAACAAACACTTGAGAAAAAGAAAATACTTTAAAAAATAAATAAATTGTTGTCAAACAATTTTATTAAGTTGTAACAGATAAATTGAATAAATGCTGTGTTTTAATCCCGCAAAAACTAATATAAACACTTTTTAATAAAAAATTGCTTATGTGTGTAGTACCGGGAATGTACATGTACCATTGTATAAGGAACGCTTTAGTGCTCACGGTATCTTGTTATGCATTAGATATTGACTGGGTGTGTCCTCACAGGCACTCGAGTGTGAATCGGTGACTGTATTGCGGTGACCTCGCTGGTCTGAAAATGCTATTGTTATATGTATTGTCATAATCGGATGTGGGCAAATAACGGAATTGAATGCAGTACTCTTCTGATAGTATCAACATTTTACACTTTATAACAATGCCTTTTGTGCAGCTCTACCGTCACTTTAACCCATGGACAACGCGTCATGATGGTAGAGGAAAAGGTAGCTCATTAACATAATTTCCGTTACCCCTATCGTAAACATGTGCTAATTACTCTAATTTAGCAAAACAAAACTGCAGTCCCTAAAATTAGATATAGCGTATGCCAATGTAGCATCACTTTCCATTCAAATGACCGTCATTTGTGAATCGATTGCTTTATCTCTTTTCTATTGAGTGGAAAGACGCTATTGAAATGGACAGAATGGGTTGCCTTTTATAGCTTTGGAATCACGGGTATTAGCAGAACTCGTTTTTAGTGAAATCGATTTAATACCTGCAATCATTACAATTACACCTAATTTGTCAACATCATCGGTACCCAAAGGAAATTGAATAGGGGTGTTGCTGTTTTAATCCATATATTATAGTTCTTTTGGAGAATAACAAAATCTCTGAATGTTTTGTTGTTGCATAGGAGGCCTTAGTTTAAAGCTGGTTAAGGTGTAGTGCAATTTGCGAATAAACAAACAAACAAACACACAGACCATTACAACTCGGATGTCTGCTATCTACAGTAGATAGCACCCATATATTATTGCAGTCATCACTTAGATATAACCTAATTTTATTGCTTTCTTCAGATCAACACCGGCGTTACATTTTTATCTTTAGTAGATAGTACCCATATTACTATGTTCAGTAGAGAACCGTATGTTATATTGCTATCTTAAGTAGATACGAGGGTCATTCAATAAGTTCTACCTCCTACCTCATAACATCGCTAATATTAATGTCAACCTCATGACATTTGTCATAATTATAGCTCCGAATCATATCTACATATGTGTAGTAAATGATAATTGATATCGTTTTTACCTTGATTTTTTCAAAAATCGAGGTACTCTATCTCTGCCGTTTCTTTCATCTGCTTCTTCTGCTTCTTCTTGCAATATTTCTACAAAATGCTTCTTCTCCTACAGTTTACATGCTACAATCACCAGATTTGGTCAGTAGGACCCCCTACCTGACCTACATATAGGGTCTTCACAGTTTGGGGTCAAAGGTCACACAGGGGTCATAAGGGGTCAAAACGTGATTTTCACTTAAAAACGCCGTTTCAATTTAGTGAAATGACCTAGGATCGTCAAAATTGGTCAACATATTCCTTATGACCGTACGCATATATAATAGTTCGGTTTTTAAAATCAAAAAATATTTGGGGTCACTAGGGGTCAAAATGTTAATTTTCACTTCTATTACTTAAAATGCTTCTCCTCATACAGTTTACATGCTACAATCACCAGATTTGGTCAGTAGGACCCCCAACCTGACCTACATATAGGTTTCAATTTGGGGTCAAAGGTCACACAGGGGTCAATAGGGGTCATTGAACTTTACAGGGGTAAAAGTTAAGACATGCTCCGATTTGGACCGGATTTGTTGCATCTTGTTTGGTTTGATAAGCCAAGAAAATAAGTCAATCATATTGACCAGGTCAAAGGTCAAGAAGGGGTCACTAGGGGTCAAAATGTTAATTTTTACTTCTATTACTTAAAATGCTTCTCCTCCTACAGTTTACATGCTATAATCACCAGATTTGGTCAGTAGGACCCCATTTCTGACTCACATATAGGGTCTTCGCAGTTTGGGGTCAAAGGTCACACAGGCGTCATAAGGGGTCAAAACGTGATTTTCACTTAAAACGCCATTGCAATTTAGTGAAATGACCTAGGATCGTTAGAATTGGTCAACATATTTCTTTTGACCGTACGCATATATAATAGTTCGGTTTTTAAAATCAACAAATATTTGGGGTCACTAGGGGTCAAAATGTTAATTTTCACTTCTATTACTTAAAATGCTTCTCCTCATACAGTTTACATGCTACAATCACCAGATTTGGTCAATAGAACCCCCAATCTGACTTACATATAGGGTCTTCTCAATTTTGGGTCAAAGGTCACACAGGGGTCAATAGGGGTCATTGAACTTTACAGGGGTAAAAGTTAAGACATGCTCCGATTTGGACCGGATTTGTTGCATCTTGTTTGGTTTGATGAGCCAAGAAAATAAGTCAAAAATATTGACCAGGTCAAAGGTCAAGAAGGGGTCACTAGGGGTCAAAATGTTAATTTTTACTTCTATTACTTAAAATGCTTCTCCTCCTACAGTTTACATGCTATAATCACCAGATTTGGTCAGTAGGACCCCATTTCTGACTCACATATAGGGTTTTCGCAGTTTGGGGTCAAAGGTCACACAGGCGTCATAAGGGGTCAAAACGTGATTTTCACTTAAAACGCCATTGCAATTTAGTGAAATGACCTAGGATCGTTAGAATTAGTCAACATATTCCTTTTGACCGTACGCATGTACAACAGTTCGGTTTTTAAAATCAAAAAATATTTGGGGTGACTAGGGGTCAAAATGTTAATTTTCACTTCTATTACTTAAAATGCTTCCCCTCATACAGTTTACATGCTATAATCACCATATCTAGTCAGTAGGACCCCCTACCTGACTTACATATAGGGTATTCATAGTTTGGGGTCAAAGATCACACAGGGGTCATAAGGGGTCAAAACGTGATTTTCATGTAAAACGCCGTTTCAATTTAGTGAAATGACCTAGGATCGTCAAAATTGGTCAACATATTCCTTATGACCGTACGCATATACGACAGTTCGGTTTTTAAAATCAAAAAATAGTTGGGGTCACTAGGGGTCAAAATGTTAATTTTCGCTTCTATAACTTAAAATGCTTCTTCTCCTCCTACAGTGTACATGCTACAATCACCAGGCTCGGTCAGTACAACCGCCTACCAGACCTTCATATAGGGTCTTCACAGTTTGGGGTCAAAGGTCACACAGGGGTCACTAGGGGTTAAAATGTGATTTTCACATAAAACGCCCTTGCATTTTATTGAAATGACCTAGGATCGTCAGAATCAATCAACATATACCTTTTATATATAGTTTTCAATTAAATCATGACCTTGGGGTCAAACGGTCAGGAACAAGACAAAAATCAAGGTCCCCTGGTCTTAGACCGGAGTCATATCTAGTTACTTTTGTTATTGATGCGGTCAAAGCCAGAGAGGTTTTGGACAACAGACACAGAAAATTACCTTAAAAATATACACATGTTTTCGGGTGTTTCTTCGTATTGTATGGTTTGATATAAGAGCATGATTTAAATCCTGAAAATGGAAATGAATGAATGATATCTGAATATATTACAGTACTATCATGTATAGATAAGATTGTAAACAATATTAACTCTTGTAGGCTTGCAAATAGTGTACTATCAACTCAAATGTATTACTATGCCTTTGGCATATCAGAATACTGCCATCAGTCAAATTTTCGTTGTTACAACTTAAGCTACAATGATGCCTCGAATGTTCAATCTTTACCATAATAGTCACTTTATGAGTTTTACTTATGTGCAACCTTCAGAATAATCGACCAGGTAGTCAATGATAGAAAATTATTGCTTTGACAGACTCCATATAGTTCGATGTATTGAAGATCGCTTAATTATCATGAAAGTCAAATATGACTTTTACAGGGTTCTCGAGGAGAGGAGTAAACTGAATGGTTGTCCTGACCTGGATCAGGCTAATCAGAGGGCATATTTTTTCCAAACCAATCAGTCAACTTTATTGTTTACAGTCTGTTAAAGAGATATCTGACATTTAGAACGGTTATAATTGACCGATAGGTATGTTTTGCCTCTTACAATAGGCCAATTGAAAAGCACTTCGGCGATATTATGCTGTTTTTCATCCGTTTCCGTCACACTAAATCGAGGTTTGGTTCTCACTTCATGTCCGGAAAAGTACAACCAGTACTCAGATCAATTTACATTGGATTTGTAGCTGAGGTTCCAAGCTACAATCGTGTGATATTTGATAAGACTGGCTCATATAATAATAAAGTTATGAGGTAGGAGGTAGAACTTATTGAATGACCCTCGTAGTATATTAAATTGCTATCTTCATATAACATATGCTATATTGATCTTCACTAGATAGCATTCATGAATTATTACATTGATATAATCACCTGAGCATAATATCCATATATAAACAGCACCGTGCGTGAATTTACACATATTTTTAGTGTTATTGGTGTGCAACAGTTTCTAAACTTAATTAGGACCAGTCGGGATAGGAGAGTAAACGACATATTTACAAAAGATTAAAAATAAATAATTTTTATTTACAAACATTCCTAATATATGCCTTTTCAAAGATATGGACAACCCGTTCGACCCCTAGTTATCGTCCTTGCATGGGCGGGCCTCGAACTGGAACTAGAGTAATTCGTCTATCATGTGCACCATGTGTAGGAAGACTGCCTTGTGCACTCGTAAAAAATAACCACTTTCCATGAGAGCCAACTATACACCAACTACAATTTAAATAAAGTTACATTTCTTGTTTTTAGTCACCCATTTTTGTTTCGAATGACCACGAAAGTGACACAAAACACGTAAACAAATGACTAGAAAAAGTTTTAAAAAATTCTTACGTTTTTATTTGTTTATTTTATTCAAATGAAGAGTGATTGATTGCTGATAATTATACACAAACAGTTTATTGATCCTAGACCAATATTGTTTTAAGTGCATGGTGCAGTGGCAATTGAAATGGAAATTTAAGGCATAGGCCTATTATGGCTTGTTGTAAGGGGGAATCATTGGTTGTTAAGAAAGTGACCTGAATACTACCACGAGATTTATATGCAGTTCAATGAGTCTAGCACTAGAGATCTGCCTCCACGAGTCATTTGTATTGACGGTGAATCAATTGCAACACATTTTTTTAAAGTATCTTAAAGACAAGTTGTTTTAAAAACCCTCATTTTAAAAAGGCCATCTAGATCTTTGCATAATTTTCACAGCATTTAACATGGTTTTTTCTCAGGATCTTCAACTAAGATAACAACCCGAAACCACAAACAAATTAAATGCCGCTAAAGAGATTGCTAAAACTGTGGGTGGCTTATTACGGGAAACAAATTATATACCAAAACGATGTCGTATCTCTTATAAAAGCATAAATTAGCCTATTTCAAATTAAATAATTCCGAAGTTAAGATCAATATAATGACTCGAGGTGTTCTAGGCCAATTAAACTTCACGCTTCTGTGTTTAGGCGTACTGTTTCCCGCCCGCGTCCAAAAATAAGAATGCCAAATATTTAATTATTTGATTTTTATTTAGGATCTTATGAAATTAATCATGTAGTTATAACTATATTAAATACGGACCTCGATATTGGTTGCGATCACTTGTTTCAATATAAGGGAATAAAAGATAGATATCTCGTCCTGTTAACTCATAATAATTTTAAATTGATATCCTTATTGCCAAGTAGCTAGCTTTGATTATGCTTCTAAAAGTATTCAATAAAATAACCGTGTCAGCCCCGAACTCGTCCGTCCGTAGCTATCTGACGATTCAGAGAATCCAGTCCCTCCGTGTCACACTTTAGTACACAGAGCTGAATACAGCATGCTAAGACGAATGACGTCGGATTTACGAGCGATAGCTGCATACCTGAGAACAATACCAGTATATATTCCTAAAAGGAACTCGCATTTGGTCACGCGTTATGAACTCGCCTCCCAATAGGGTGGTGCCGTTACATTTTTTAGTTTCATGCTGTAATTTTCCTCAAATATTTTTAAAACCACAAAAGCTATCTCAACAAATTTGGTATCATTTTAAAGCCCTAATAACAAGCTATCTGCCTGCAAAATGGCATTGGTATAGCTAATACAGAATGGGAGATACAGCTGTTTGATGTTTGGGGACCAGGGGTGGTGCTGGAAGGGGTGTTTCTGGAAGGGGTGCCGCCTGTACAAACTCAATGGGGATAATCCCATGTTTTGTTCTTTTTACAATAACTAGTCATCTCCTAATGTTACAAACACCATTCTGGTCCCATTTTAAAGGACAATTAGTAGTCTTTAAGTATGTGGTTCAGCAGACTTGTCAACTATTTGTAACAACTAATTAATTATGGATAAGACAATAAACATCAGCTTTCTTCCTATTCGCTACACAGCCTCAATTTACCGGATTTATAAAAATGACAATAACAGAAAAAAATTTCAACCTATGATAGCAAAAGTATACATTTTTGGAAAGCTTGTAACTAGAGGAATTCAGAAATGCAGTTTATATCAGGGAAGGGTTCATCCTTAAACAAATATTTTTGAAAATTCTAAAAATATATAAAATAAAAATTGGAGATATTCACTAGCCGGTATAATTACCATACCGACGTAGTAACTTTAACAATTATATATCATCTAATGGGTAATTTCATGAGGAATTCAAATATGTAAAGTAAATAATGATAGGGGTAGGTATAACAAATATATGGATCTCGTTAAAAATTAAAAACTCTGATATTTTTCCGAACATTTCCGATCATACCATTTTAGTTCTTAGTCGTACTATAATTTTAATGGCATATTTGGTTTCCTCATGAAATTTCCCTTCAGAAAATATATACTTTTACTACCTCAGGGGGGTATCAGGGCCGTAAGACACTTTTTTCAAAGGGGGGGCGTTTTCAAACAACAACAAAATGTTAGTCAAATATGCGCGCGTAGCGCGCACAAATTTTCGAATTTGCACCTATTTTATGCACGATCGAGGTACATTTTGGCTCTAAACAAGCTTGTAGCAAAGACACACATTAGTGAGTTCGCCGTAAATTCAATAGAGTAGTGTTGCTAACTGCATTACATTTAGGTATTGGTTCTTTTTTTTGGTTAATTAAAGCTAATTAGCACACGATTTTAATTTACCAACAGCGATATTCTTATCGAGGAGACAATACCCCACATGTCTATACCAATCGCATGCTCCAACATGATAGGGGTAACGGAATGTCTTACGGGAAGCACTTTTCTCGGGTTTTACACTGTACCAATATGAAAGCTATGCAGATTGTTAAACGGGGTCAGTCGTCACAAACATGCACAAACACAATAGTGAAACAACCTTGCTATCGTCAACACTCCCTACACAGAGGACTGCAGTGCAAATCTGTACGATTTTCGCCATGTATGTCTAAGGCAGATTTCATTCCGTGGTATGAAGCTCTGAAGTTTCCGTGGTCTTCGCTATCTCCAAGCAGATAGAGCAATACGTACATGGACTTTTTTGTAGACGAGGGTTCATTTCATGATTTAGTGAGGTTTAGAATGAGTTAGGATTCCTGTAATTTCGAAGACCACAGATTTTCAAAACGTGAATTTTCCAACATTTTACGACATAAATTTGGTCACAAAACGTGTTTAATACAATACATTTTACCATTCTGCAGATGTTATTGACCCTCCTCTAAAATTCTACATGATTTTTAACACGTTTTTCAGTTTTTGATATGCCCAAATAGACCATTTTCCGGAGCTATTTCTAGCAAATATGCAGTCACGGTGACTCCATTGTTTTCCTGCGTATAACAAAATATGACATGCAGCGTGATCTCCCTACTGACTGTGCCGTGGTGTTTTAACATTACGTGTATCATTTGTATGACTTGTTTCGGCGCGAGCCCGTAATAAGTCTTACTCTTCTGATTTGAAGAATGGTTCGTTACAACAGACTTATAAAATATATTTGCAATAGTCTACGCTGAAAGAGATAAGAAGCACCCATTCATACCTGCCATGTGCAGCGATCCATGTCACCGCGACATTGTTATAGTTGATGGCCAATCGATTATCATCATTCAGTGTAATCTGTATCACGAACTCATCCTTCGAGTAGTAGCGCGCTATTTTGAACAGTGTTATCCACACGTGTATTAAACTTTTCTAAATAGCCTGAACGCACATATGGAATGGTGACCGACTCACAGACCTTGATATATTTCTAAAATAATTGTTCATTTATATCGCTAAAATTATGGCATTCAGAAGGAGTACGACAATTAAAACCTAATCAGTGCATTCTTGAACATATAAACAATGTATTGTGATAACCAAATGTCATAGTTTGTGTTCAGATTCATATGAATTGAAATACAAAATGTAATGTTTTGAAGAACTTGTTTATGAATTAAAGTATAATATTAGTTTTTCAATTCATGTTAAATCTAAACACAATACCATGAACTTTTTTAAAAATCATAATGCATGGTTTGTATGTTCAAGAATGCCCCCATTAGGTTTTAATTGGCATACTTCTTCTGACATTTCAGGGTCTCTAAAATGGGGGCTTTGGAGTGTATTTTGACGAAAACTAGATTTCGATTGCAAATTGTCACAATTTGTGAATTTATAATAAAAGGCGCCAGGGGTCGTCAGCTTCTGAGTGGCAAATGCCGGTAATGCCAGCGGCACCCGCCTACCTTCATTTCTAAAAGACCTTAAGTAGTGTTCGTGCCTTTTAATTAAAGGATTTAAAAACGGTTTCTTCAGATATAGAAATATGGCACCATTGAATCCGTTTACACTCTTAAAGATAATAACGAAGCAATTACATTTTAAGCGCTGAGGTGGCGGCTAAATAGTAAAAACGAGATTTTTAAAAGTTTTTAGCCACCAATCTCTCAACAGCTAAATTGTCAGTCCTACATTATTATACTCTTTGGGGAATCATATGAAACCGAGACCATGATATAAATTGTTGTTTACAGGCGAAATGAGTGCATTTATTCCTATCGAGTCTCGGTTTCTTTTTGGCCGTAGCCTCTCCGCTCAACGTAGACGCCATTATGATTTAAATGAGACCAAATGGATATTAGACCAAATGGAAATGATACCATTTATTATTAGACCAATTGGCATTAGACCAACTGGGTTTTTACAAAATGGTTATTAGACTAAATGGTTATTAGACCAATTGGATGTTAGACCAACTGACATTTAGCCCAACTTGTCTTAGACCAATTGGTATTAGACTATGAGTAATAGACAAAATGGTTTTAAACCTAATGGCAAGTCACCCGCTGCAAATGCTGCCGGTAAATTAAATTTACCCTGTCCGCGTCAATATCTTTAGACTTATCCAAGTTTTTATTTACGCTAAACGGGGATAGGGTTGTACGAAAGTTGAATTGAAACGTGCGTAAACGTGTATCTATGTATTTTATTAGTGTAAAGTGTGTGTGGGTTTTTATTTAATTTTCTTGTACGAATATCCGGGACGAATATTTCGTTGGCGCTATATCGGCGCACGCGTTTAGAAATTGAAACTACAATGCAAGAGCTTTTTCAAAGGCTAACCCCGCCCGGACGCGTATTTTCTTTATGCAACTATAACGGGATGCATAGACAACAGATGTCTACACGGAATAAAGCGTAGTAACACAATGGGATGCATCCCGTTATGGTTGCGGAAAGAAATTAAGCCGCCCGGACGAAACGGTGATAAATTCCCCAAGTCCTGTAGCCCCAGTTGGATTGTCCGTATTTTGGTCGGACAAAACAACACTTCAAAGTTCAAACCTTAACTGGATTGTCCCAACATTCTTGCGAGGGCGGTATCACAAGTGTGCGACGTTCAGTTTTGGTTCGAGAGAAACATAAGGTCTATGTACGATGACTTTAGCTACGATGTTAATTTTTTCATTGGCCGTTTCTCCATCCTGTTCTTGGCATTTAGCCGGTCCCATCTGTGTTTAGAATTGTTTCCATCAGATTTTGTATCGGAGTGACAGCCGCCGAGAATCTCAGTAGCAGGGGCCTGGTACAGTGTAGGAATTCAAACTCGTAAATCGTACGAGGCCCGAGTTTAGGGGGAATCGTTCAACAGTTTTAGCAGTTAGGTGATGTTCTGAGTTCCACAAGTGAATGAATAACCAGATGTTGTTTGTCAGTCAAATTATCACTCATTTCCACAGTTAGGGACCGTTCATTATTTATGCTGGGGGGGGGGGGGGGGGGTGGGGGGGGGGGTAAAATATAGTGGGGGTCATGTAACTTTCATATGTTGAAATAGGGGGGCTATGTAACTTTTTATTCTTAAACAGGGGGGGGGGGGTTGTGTACCTTTTTTAACTATAAAGATGGTGGTGTTTGGGGTGATTTTAGAGGCTATTTTGGAGTGTAAATGCTATTTTTTTTCTGCGCTTCGCGCACATTTTCTTACGACCTATCAACTTCAAAACATGTACTTATAATGAGACGACTTTCGGACAGCAAATCTTTTTGTGCACGCCCTGCTCGGACGATCTGTTGAAAAAAACGCCTATATAATCATCAACGGTTGAAAACATTAGAGCCATGGGGTGTATAAAAACATATTAATTAGCCTAGGCCTATGCTCCAAAATCCAACAATATATGATTAAAAACAGTAATTTCTTGCATGCTTTTCACCTCGCCTCACTCTCAGCTCTGCACCTAAGCTCACAAAAGTAGAATGTTGCATATGTTTTTGTCAGGATGTTCTAACTTTTTTTCGGGATATAAAGACTCACAGAACCACCCAAAATATATAAATATATGACAAATTTTCCGCATCGCTACGCTCGTAATGTAGTTAGTATAATTTCACACAATCAAAAGATCAAGAGTGGGTATCATTAAATTATTGGCCATTCAGAGGGCACAAACAGAACTACCGACGAATCCATTGACAAAAGAAAAAGATAGCCCCTAAGATGTGACAAGTTGATTTTTTTTTTTGGGGGGGGGGGGGGGGGGTTGTGTAGAAAGCTACTGGTTAGCAGGGGGGGTCATGTAATTTTCAGTTTCAGCTGTAGGGGGGGGGGGGGGGGTAATTTTGACATACGAGTCATGAAATTGTCCCAACCCGCCCTCCACCATAAATAATGAACGGTCCCTTAAAGAAAAAGTGTTTTCAGTCAGAAGGCCGTCACAATAGTCAAAATAGGAAGAAAAAACGTCCACTAGTAATCAGGCGAAATGGTTCGCTACAGTGTACAGAGTGAGTAAAAAAAGGTGTACTCAACTTTGGGATTTTATATTTTAAAATCTGTGCACAAATTTCACTTTTTTATTGAGGCAGACGGTGTTATCTCATAGTTTTTGAAGAATTTTAGTTGGTTGAAATTGGCTGTGGTAAACATATGTTATGCTCATTTGTGTAAAAGCGAACATTTTATAATATTTACCCTTATAACATCTATTGAATTCCACTATTGAAAACGGTCCACACTCTAGTCCGAGCTGACTCCGACTATCATATAAGCCAAATTTATTGTTGTTGTTGCTAAATGTGTGTAATAATGACATTGTTTTGACATTATTTCTCATTTAATGTTTGAACAAATAACGGACAATGTTTGATATTATAAATATTTTAAACAGGTTCGCCGTCGTGGATTGAAAAGAGACAATTATGGGAAAACGATCTCGCCCGGGAATCGAACCCAGGACCTCTTGCTTACTGCGCAAGTGCCTAAACCATTGGGCCACAAGACCTCGCATGGTAAAGCATCTGAAATTCAAACCTAAGCGATCACGTTTCCCAGTCTCCTGCCACAAGTATTACACGGAGTAGCTCGGGCCTATACAAGTGTAATAATCAAGTGCCGTCCTCCCTGTAGGGAAGCCTGATTGTACACCACGGACGAAGTGGTACTCCAGTGGACCATTATCGTTATATAGTCCACTCTTCTACTCCTATCTATTGATGATAGTTGATGGCTTCATTTGTTTTGCAGGTCACCCCTTCATCTACTGATAACTATTCTTGGTTTTATCCGTTATGTAGACCACTTGATCATCTGACATCACTACTAACAGGTCATGGCTTCATCTGTTATGTAGTTCACCCTTCATGTTTTATTTACTATTGACAGTTAATAGCTTCATCTGTTATGAAGTTCACTTTTTATCTCCTATTTTGTGGTCCATTCCCTCATGTCCTATATGCTGATAGCAGTTCATCATTACATTATGTTTGTAGTCGCCCCTTTATTGTTTATGTGCTTATGCCTGTTCATGGCTTCACCTGTTATTTGGGTTGCTGCAATCTTCTGCTATCACTGTACATTTTATATGTTCCGCATGGTACCAAATATCTGAGTCCACTCTTGTATTTCGCTTGAGATTAAATTATTTCAAGCTTTTGGCTACGACAAAGTGTCTATCTGCAAAGTATGATATAAAAGTCGATAGATTGAGCCCATGTATTGGTCAAGCTATGAGGTTGTTTTGAAATATTTTGCGAGACGCTGTCGAGCCCAATATTTTCCAATATTTTACTATAACTCATAGCGAGATCAATACAATATGGGCGTAAATCATCCAATTTTATCATACATATAATGTTTTGGATCCAATATTATCCATTATTATGTTTTGAGAATCTTCCGTCCTATTCATTTACACAGCGCTTTGTACTCGAGTTAATCATGTATTGGACTGTATTTGTAAATCGGTCAACCGATTTTTTTTGTTTTGTATTGGACAGTTTGGAATGAGAGCTTTTGATTCGTTCAATGTTTTTGCTGGATTGACCCATACATTTGAAGGATGTGAAACTGTAATTTGTAGTTAGAACTTTTCATAACTGACGCCGGATAAATAATTGCCATATTTGTATATTTTCTATAAAGAAACAAAAATATGATGATAAATATATTTTAACACGAGCCTAGAATGATAATTTTGGTATTTTTGGATGTGAAACATGTTGAAAACATATCTTATTTTCTAGTCAATTAGCCCCTACCGTCAATATAATATAACCCCCTATTTAAAGGCATATTATGTGATTTTTTTCAGAGAGCGCCCTCTATTCATGATTTTTTTTAGAAAGTAGATGTTCTTGCAGATTTACATTTCTGATCATGACTCGTACATATATTCCAAGTTACAGAGCGATACGATTCTTAATTACCTCAAAATCATAGTGAATTTAGAGTGAAAATATAAACTGTCGTGTTAACCCGACAGTTTATTATGACTCTAAAACCATGATTTTGAAGTAATTAAGAATCATATCGCCCTGTAACTTGGAATGTATGTACGATTTTTATGATCAGAAATGTAAATCTGCAAGAAAATCTGCTTTCAATTTTTTTTCGATGTTGAAGGCGTTCCCTGGAAAAATCATAATATACCTTTAACACAATGAAATAGTCATACATCCTGTGAAAAAAGTAAACAACAACTTAACAATATGGCCGAAACCATTTTGAGAGAAGTTTCCATCAGAATTACTCATGAAAAGGGTAAATACAATAAACATGGACCAGGTTAATTAATACAAACAGTGTGAAATACTCTTTTGCTACAAATATTGTACTTTTGGTCTTTTGATAGTAGGTTTAAGGAGAATTTATAGCCTTTTTACTAGGCCTAAAGCAAACCTTTTATTCTTGTTTCCGATTTTTGTGCTGGCATTTTTAGACCTAAATTCTCTCAATATTTCCATGATGTTTACACATTCCAATGAAAAAATTAAATAACAATGATATAGTAAGTCATTTAAAACACATTTTGATATCATTTTTACAGTTTTCTTGTTGTAGTTCCAGAACAAAATACACCCTAAATAAGCTTATTTCTGATTTGTGTGCAGGTCTAAATCTAGGCTCACGATTTACCATTCAAAATGAGCCAGTGTCTTAGTTATCGATGCGTTAACGTTACTTTTGGGTATATTGCAATGTAACACAGTTGCAAAACTGCAGCATTCACCCCACTTTGAATTTAAAAGAGAGCCCTAGGTGATGATATGATGCTAGCGTGACTAGGCCTAGCCTATACTTCATAGGATTTTTGACAAATGGATGGCTATCCTATTTCATTTAAATTACTTTGCATTTATTTAACAAGCATAGCTATAAGTCCCATCTTTGATTCGAGTCAGATTCTCAAAACATAATAATGTAAATATTGGATTCCTTTTTTTTCGGGCAATACAGTGAAAATTGGTTTCGCCTTCGGATTCGTTTTTCAAGGCTTAACCAATTTTCAATGTATCGCCCTCAAGTCATCCAATGTTATACCACACTTGGACACCTCAAATTATAGTGATTAGTGTGTAAGGCCGTGATTAACTGACTCCATACTCCAACCATAGCAACATGTAGGTGGGAGTATTAGGGAGCGTTCATAAATACTTTGGGTGAGGAATGTTGGGTTTGGTACATTACAACTTCCCTACCCCCTATCACTATGCCTGTAATTGTTTGACCCCCTCCCCTTCGTAATACTGGACCAAAATATTGTTGACACCCCCCCCCCCCCACCCTCCTTTATCACGGGTGCTAACTCCTAGCGCTAATCGCTAATATAGGCGCTAACTCCACGCATCAATGTGCTAAAAAGCCAAACCCATCTGATTAAATCTTATTTTATATCGTTATCAGTGATAATGGAACATTAGGGTGCGGGATTGTAAGTTACAATACCGCACGGGATTGTTATGCGTCGTTCTTTAAAAAACTACCACACTCAATGCATCATGTGTCAGGTGAATACACAAAAGTTACAATACCGCACCTAACTCTAATGGAAATGATGCAAATTGGCGCTAAATATAACGGGTGCTAACTCTGCGCGTTAAAAAGCCAAGTCCCGTACCTTCTAACCCCATCAAAGTCCCTAACTATACAGGCTGTCTCAATATGATTTGGTACCAATCATTGTCCAAAGTTCATTAATTTTGTCGTCATGAAAATCCATGAGTTTAGGTCCATTGTTTTTATCGCTATATTTGGCACACTGTAGGCCTACTCTTTTACAATTTGATAACAGAACTGAAAACCATCTAATTTGTTATAACACATGAGTTTTTATTTGGTGGCACAAAAGGCATAAAGGACGGACACCTTTTCCATGCCCCCCCCCCCCCCCCCCCCCCATCCCCTCCCACATACACACTTTGATTATGCCATTGTTTACTTCATTTGATATAGAATAAACCGAGCGAATAAATAGATGGCGGACCCAAAGAGTCCGGGGTCCACCCGCTAGTCATAAGGGTCGCTAGTCATAAGGTTCATAAGTCATAAGGGTCGCTAGTCATAACGTGTATTTTCCGATACCACGAGTGCGCTAGTCATAAACGTATATGAGGGTTCACTAGTCATAAAAATGAGGGTCAGTAGTCATAAGGCCCGCTAGTCATAAATATGATATAGGTCCGCTAATCATAATATGAAAAAGGGTTCGCTAGTCATAATATACCAAAGGTTCATTAGTCATAATCACAATAGGGGGTCGCTAGTCATAAAATACCTAAAGGTTCGCTAGTCATAATAAAAAAAAGTTCGCTAGTCATATTTTTTTAATTATGACTAGCGAACCTTTTGAATAAAAAACGGTCCGTTAGTCATACATTTTCACACGGTCCGCTAGTCATAATTTTTCATACGGTCCGCTAGTAGTCCTACTATTTAAAAAAAGTGCGCTATATATTTGGGCCTACACAAAATAGCCCGCGCGCTATAGTTATGAATTAAAAAACTAAGATAAAGGCCTAAACAACAAATAACTAAATTTTATTACCTGATAATTAATTTGCTGATTTAAACCAAAAAATGTAGCCCATTCCTTATCTATGTCTAAATGGGGGAAATGTGTACACTTAAGTTTATTTGTCCAAAGATATGAAAGGGACACGGAGAGATTGGTGGTGAAAATGAGATTTGAAGAAAAAAAAGAGTTTCAATAGATATGGTTTAATAGAACCCTGAAACGTAATATTTCATGGGAAAACGCTTGAAGTGATGGCGCTAGATAGACATTCTGTATGTGCCGGATTTAACATCGAAATTGCCAAATTGTGGAATATTACATGATATACTGCGAATTAAGGTAAACTGTTTCAGATGGTAGTTCGTATTCCTTTTAAAGTATTACTTTGGTGCAAAAAAACCCAATGTTCAGGAAAATTGAGCTGGGTACGCCACTGCCCTCATGTCCTACCAATTTCAAGACTCTAGTTACGCGACTGGTTACTAGTGCTTGCCGAATACTTTAGGCGTTGACTTGTCATTTTGATATTATTATTGGTTTTTAATATTTCTAATATTACTTTATGCATGTATATCGTATTTACCAGTTGATTAAAACAGAGGGAACAAATACAACAATAACCACAATTTGATATGCTCATATTAAGTTATACATAACGATGGACTGTGAAATTTAATTTGGGTACATGTTTGGGTTGTTTCAGCACTGTTTACAATGGGTTTGGATAATGTGCGAGTAGTAGCGAGTTGCGAGTTCGAGTTGCGAGTTGCAAGTTGCGAGTTGAAATGTGGGAGTTGCGAGTTGGATTTTGCGAGTTGGAGTTGCAAGTTGCGAGTTGCGAGTTGAAATGTGCGAGTTGCGAGTTATATTTTGCAAGTTCAAGTTGCGAGTTGAAATGTGCGAGTTGCGAGTTATATTTTGCGAGTTCAAGTTGCGAGTTACGAGTTGAAATGTGCGAGTTGCGAGTTAAAAATGCAAGTTGACATTTGCGAGTTGTCACAAGCGAGTTGCGAGTTCCCTATTAGAAGATAGTTACTTTCATTTCGATATCAGTTCAATTAAAGTTTAATTATATAATTTGATAATTTAAAGCGCTTTGATAATTTTATTATTCATTATTTCGTATAAGGAACAGTATTAGCTGCTTTATAAGTTATGTTGCAAGGTATAGGTAATAATAGCATTACAATCTGCTTTATATGTTATTTTATGTTATTTTGTAGTGTATAGCTGCTTCGCATTTAGAATAGTGCTCTGCTTTATATTGCAAGGTGTTATAATAGGTAATAGCTGCTTTGCATTAATAGCTGCTCTATGTGTTATTTTGTAGGGTATAAGGATTAGCGGCTTTGCATTTATAGCTGCTCTAAATGTTATTTTGAATGGTGTGAGAAATAGCCGACTTTCGTTTGTAAGGTATTATGAATAGCTGCCTTATAGCTTGATAACATTTTGTATGGTATTCTCCTAAGTAGGAATGCTTTACTTGACCAAATGATGTGCTTAAGCAGGGTTTTTGGGATATTAACATGTGTTCAAACATTTTTGCCCAACTCCCATTATGGGAATTTCAAAAACAATTTGAAGCTTCAAAACTTTCATTTACCTCCCCTACCCCTGCCTCACATACCTGTATGTGTAAGTATGTGGAGCTGCATATTCATATGTGATCAATCCAATTTTATTTGTTTATACTTGTAAAAAAACACCACAATTGACTGCGAAGCAGCCAAAAGATATACGTGGGTAAAAACACACCAAGATATTTTGATGGCAGATGGATCCCCATATTTTTCTCATTTGGGACCGTTCATTATTTCTACCAGAGGGAGGGAGGGGGGGGGGGGGGCAATAGCTAGAAGAAAGTGACAACCAAAAAAACATGACCCCCTTTCCTCGATACTAAAAAGTTGTGACCCCCCCTCCTCTGGAACGTAGAAACAAATTATGACCCCCTTTTTTTACACACACATAGGCCTACAAATACAATATGCATACACAATTGAAGGGGTGGGTGCTATAACTTGGAACTTTAACTTAGCACATCTACCCCTTCACTTATGATCTTTTGAGAATACTAAAAATATACAACAATGATATAATTATAACACACTTTTGATTTTTGTTGAGTAGTGTATAATTTCAGACAGTGAAAAAAGATCAGTAAATAATGAAGTCCTCTAGTTCTCTCATGTTTGATATTCTTCCTGAACGTCTTGAGTTTGTGCCGTTCTCCAAACTATATTACTTCTTGCATTACTACTATCCAAGTTTTCACTGTCATCATCTGCATCACTACTTGTGTAATCACTGTCTTGTAAACTCCTTGCATCTTCAACTTCGCTGTCAGATTCACCATGCACTTCCATGATCAGCACCCATGTCCTGCTCTTAATCAGCACCCATGTCCTGTTCTTGGTAAATGTGTGCGCTGATTCTTCTCTCTTGCCAATTGTAGATACATTGTTATTGAGAATTATTTTAGTGGGGCATGAAGAAAAAAAGATGCGCGTTAGGCTTAAGCGCGCCATTTGTGTTGCCATTTTACGCTAAAATGGTCAAATTTTGTCTAATTCTAACTCATTTTGTATTAAAATGAGCGCTTGCGCGCAAAATGTACATGTTTCATGCTCAAAATAATCAATTTTGGTCTAGTTTAACCTAGTTTGGTAAGAAAATGCGCACTTTGCGCGCGAACAAATTGCCATTTCATGCTAATTGTCAAAATTTGTCTTCCTAAAAGTTATAATCTCCCTTTTGATTTCTTTAAAAAGTTATGACCCCTGTTTTGTGCCGCCCCCCCCCCCCCCCCTTTCCGGTAGAAATAACGAACTGTCCCTTATGTCTGTAAAATCTTATGGACCAGAAATGTTCCATTTAGAAATTAGAAATTATAGGATAAAATGTGGTGAGTTACTGCCAAAGGTGGTTAACCAACCGCCAGTTTGTGTCCTACTCAATGGGCACATTTCGTTTGACTTTGTACTTATAAAATAAGAACCATTGAAGGTATGCAATTCAAACTTTGGAATGTGACAATTTTAAGAATGACCTTTTCCTTTTAAAATTTTTAAAAAATCAACAGAAAAAAAGTTTGTATAGATCTGTTGGTTGACTGCCTTCAGTTTAAGGAACGCCTACATTGAATTTTGTTTTATGGTAACTCTTCCTGAACACTTTCCATGCGACAAGCGTCTGCAGACGACATTCCAAAAAGACACAAAATGTTTCAAAAATGGCACAATTAGTGAATTTCATTATCATAATTGGAATCACCATGAGAAATGCATTAGAATAAGTACAAACATGCCTATTCAGGCCCGTCAGATGGGGGTGGGGGCGACGGTGGCGATCGCCCCCCCCCCCCTTTGAAAATCTTCCCCGGAAAATTTGACCAACAACAGAGAAAATCCCCCTCCCAAAAAAAAATCCCCCTCAAAAATATCTCCAAAAACTAAAAAAATATCTCCAAAAACTACTTCCGGTATTTCTGTGCGTCGACCAACAACAAAGGTAAACTAATGTATGACACCATAATGGAACAGAAAAATTAGAAAATCAGCGTGTCTCCGACGGAAAAAAACTAGCTCTATCACTTCCGGTGATTTTTCTTTTTTGAAAACGCCCCCCTTTGAAAAAAGTGTCTTACGGGCCTGCTATTATTGTTGCAGTACTCCTTGAAATAGACCTTGACAGATTTCTAAAAATCTCGTTTGTATAATAATATAATACTAAATTTCGCGGTTCGTGGGTTGGGCGGTTCTCGAGCTGGGGATTCATGGGATGTGTACTCTTACTCTTAAAATTCAGTTATCACCGGTATCCTTAATATTCCAGATACCCCATGATACAGGAACCCCGTGTGCCCCTAAATCCATGTAGGCTACCCCATGCACATAGTACAATCCATATAATTCAGTAGGCCTATAATATGTGTAGGCCTAGGGTTAGGGTTTTATAGTGGGGTCTTATTTCAGAGGGTTTTTAGTTTTAGAGAGAGCGGAAGGAGGTGTCTATCGTCATGATCATCTGTGCCCAGTCTTGAGAACTGTGCGTGCAATATCCGTTAGTTATTTTTCTGCCTATTGAGATTAATTATTCCCGGGATTATTCCTCCATATTCCTCCATGCCTAAACGTATAATGTATTAATGCGCATACCGATATACATGTAACACTCCCATTTATATAACAGACATCCCATGATTGGCCTATTGCAATAGTGTAAAAATATAACACTACACACTTGCACGCTCACGGTCTGGATTTGATTCCCGGAGCATAGAGACTGACACCCCCCCCCCCCCCCCCCCCTCACCCGTTTCACCCTTCTTCATCCTGATCATATTCATAGTTTAACTTATACAAAAACACGCCCGGGAGTTAAAGTTAATTGGAGTCCTCTCTCTATCCTGGCTGTATGATTGACTTTTTGTTCTCTTCTCCTGGTGCGCCGTTTTGTAGGTCTACTGAACGGTTTGCACTGCGGAGACACGGTCCTTTTACCCGCCCAATAAGACCCAGTTTGCGCCACGAACGCGTACGCACCTTACGGTCTGCGCCATTACGCGTGCTCCATGTTTTGTTTATACGCGATCGCGCAGCAACAGTGCAAGCGTTTGTTTACATATAGAAAAGTTCGTAAAATATTTTATTTGTCGGTCGTAATATCCTGTATAAATGCTTATTGTGATGCGATCTTTAAGGATAACAAACAGCCACATATACAGGAATGTAGCTTTGTCCATAATGAAAATATTATGGGTGAAGACCATATGTCATCACTCACTCCGTAAGCCACAATTTGAGTCAAAATAGTAGCTACCGGGGTTGAAGAAAATCCGAATTTGGGTAGCAGGCCGTGCGTGACACTTTCGTGACTGTTGCGTTGCACTGGTTGCTAGGCGTGGGGCGAAGATCCCTGCGCATAGCGATTGCACGGACAGATGACCAGGAATCTACACTCGGAGTCATTGGACAGACAGACTCGCCACAAATAGTATTTAGATAATAATATGGTAAAACAAATAGCCGCGTGGAAAGCGTTAAGGAATGACTATTGAATTTTGTTTTTACGCTTAATCTTCCCTGAGCTTCCAACCGTGACTTTGTATTTTGTATTTCTGTGTGGTATATTGAATTGGATAAAACGTGATTTAATGCAAAATAATGTCTATACATCTATATACAGGGTGAGTCAATAAGACTGCAATAGTGGAAAGCAGCCATTTTGTTTTCAAAACCAAAATGAATTTTAAAACTTTTTAAACGTTGCAAGTATGATGTATTTAATTCTAACTTTGGTGAACCTTTTGACCAGTGCACCCATTTCACACGTTTGTCCACGAGATACCCAAAATATGCATCAAATCGCAAAATGTGTCTCTCATTCAAATTTGGAAACTTGAGTTCATTTGTGATGTTATTGGAATTTGATGCATCCTTTCTTGTTTACATGTGAGTTAGCATAATCAATTATTATCATACCCATGCTATGAAAGCGTATAATGTTCTAAATTTTAATAAAAAAACTGACATTTTCCATTTTTTTGTTGGCGGGATATTCAAATATGAAAATGCAATGTGTGCCATTTCAAATGAAAATCACTGTGCTCGTGGACAAACAGGTAAATTCGGTTGTGCTGCAAAGAGGGTCACCAAAGACAAACGAAAAATGCAATCGACTTTATTTTTCACACAAATTTAGGATAAAATACATCATTCTTGCAACGTTTAAAAAGTTTTAAAATTCATTTGGGTTTTGAAAACAAAATGGCTTCTTTCCACTATTGCAGTCTTTTTGACTCACCCTGTAGTAGTTCCTTCTAATAATTAACTAATGTTCCCTGCGAAAGATTGGACAGATGCCAATTATATAGTGCAGCGATGTTGCTTACCTAAATAGTAGGCCTATAACATTGCTTTGACCAAAATGATTTGTTCATTCATCGTATCTTATGAAATTGAAAATTGTGTTTAGTATATGTAAGTGTCATAATTAAGTAAATGATAATATCTATTTATTGCATTTATTACATACAGTTTTGAATATAATTGATCATTGCACTTCTGAAAACATTTCTTAAGATTCATAACATTTTATACAAGGCGGGTTCAAAATGAGGTTACTATTCTAAGCACTATACTTACAATTCAGCCTATTGATGCTTACAGGGATACGCAATAGTGTTGACGATTTTTTTATTTTAAATAATCTACTTCAGAATTCAAGGTGAACATTAATCATGGTCATTTTTGATGTTGCCACTGACCACTCACGAAATCATGAAAGCAGCCTTTATGCCCTGCATATTTATATTGTGACAGTTTATAGAGCTTTATAATGTGAAATTCTTGTCAAAGCCGTAGATCAGAATGTTTTGTTGTACAAAGAGGGCTGATTTTCTTGAATCCTGAAGTGCAAGTTCATACATGTAATACAATTGTAAACATGTACAAATCCCAGTTTGTATCAACATTGAGGGCGCCGCCTCCAACACATCACTGAAATAAAACTGTAAGTATGCCTGACCGAGCAGGCCTACGACAGCAACAACTGCTACTGTTTCACTGCATTCATTATGTATTCCCTTTAACATGTATAAAACTCTTGGTTTGTTTCATTGTACGTATATATAGGCCTAGATCAAACAACTTTAAATCATTCATTTTTTTGGACGAATAGTGTTAAGGGGCGATATCCAAACTCTACAGTGATTTTAAAGCATTTTTCTAGCGATTTTACAACGATATTCCAACGGTATTTCGTTCTATTGTTAAAAGCATCGGAAAAAGATCGGTGATTAACTAGAAACCTCTCTACTTATCTGGCGTTAACAATATAACTATTGTAGTACTCTCGATGGCTGCATTAGTGAAGCAGACAGATCAAAGGCGCAAGGAAGGTTGTGTTATATTCTTTAAGAAA
Organism: Ophiura sarsii; assembly: GCA_035610835.1. Classification (NCBI taxonomy): domain Eukaryota; kingdom Metazoa; phylum Echinodermata; class Ophiuroidea; order Amphilepidida; family Ophiuridae; genus Ophiura; species Ophiura sarsii. The sequence goes on from CM069446.1 coordinate 40,084,304, forward strand.
TACTATAATATAGTACATGAGTAGTTGATTTGTCAAAAAAGGGTGGGGGTATGCATCCCCTACACCACATTTGACAATCATTTGGCGGTTTTGCACCATTCGACAAGTTTCAGCATTTTCAAATGAATTTTACTTTAATTTGAAGACGTCAGTCGGGGAATCGGAAGTAAATTGATATAAAATAGCAGATGTTAGCGCGTAACGCGCGCATTATGTTCATGATTTTTATATTAGAAGTCTGTTTAAACCAAAGTACACCTTAATTATGCCACGATTCATGTAAATATTAAAAAAATATCGCGTGCTACGCGCGCATGTTTCACAAACAGATAGTTGGGGGACATGGTGTGAAGTGAATCAGTATATAAAAGGCCTAGTTGCACCCCACTTGGGATATCAGGGGTGCATTCAAAATTAACGGCCGTTCGTGTGGTTGGGGACTTTCATATTTTAAAGAAAGTCGTTCATAAGTCTATGATTCCCCTTGGCATGTGGTCAAATTAAACAATGGTGCCAATCTCAACCCGACACAACCGACAATAACACCCCTTTGGCTACGCTACTAGGTTGTATATTTTTGTTTTAAATAGACTTATAAAATGATATTCCTTGACATATGCGCGCGTAGCGAGTACAAATGTGTTCATGTATACTTGTATACAATTTTATACGAATTAGGTTTCGATTCCTTCGATTGACAACTTGACATTGGATAAAGTAGAAAGCAACCCTTTGATTCCCCGAATGACTTTAGTGCTGGGTTACCTGTTCATGATAACATGCGCGCGTTGGCGCGATTTTCTTTCTTTCTATATATACTCAGTTATGGATATTTTGGTTTGAAATGGGGTTTTAGAATGATATGTCTGGACATGCAAGCGTAGCGCACGAAAATAAACGTTTCATGCTTTTTTCATATTATTTGTATACGAATTTGGTTTCAATTCTCTCAACTGACGCCTTGAAATTGGATAGTATAAAGTATATAAAACCATTTAATTTCCCCGGATGGATGTATTTCCCAGAAGTGATAGTCAAGGGTGCGGGTGCATTGCCCCTCCTTTGGACACGCCACTGCTCCTGCCATGTCTATTTTTCTATCTTTGCAGACGACGATGGCCTGGTCATCCAAAAGATCTGACACGGTTCAGAATTTTGAGTGCTGGCTAGGACTTGGTCACAACAACAACTAGCAAAAAAAATCCGACATATTGTACCGACCCTATTTTGAGGAATCTATATGGAAAAATAAACAAGTTGTATTTTTTTTTGGGGTGGGGTGGTGGGTGGGGGGGGGGGGGGGGGGGGGGGGGCTATTATGTGAAATAGAACCATAAACCACGAAGAGCGCAATGAGGCTTGCAATATTATGGGCACATTATAGTCAGTGAATGAAGCAGAGACTAATGGCCCTCTTTGTCAGGTGGCCCGTCAAAAATTAGCCAAAAATCTGGCAACAGACAAAATACGATGTCTAAAACGTCTGATGAAAGTAAAACGCGCGCATGTTTACCATATCTACAGGAGAAGGATACGAAACAGTTTCTTATCGGGATGATCATAACTTCATTAAATAAGTGTCAGAATGGACCATTTCAAATAAAGTCAAATTAGTTAGCTATAATTCGAAGTAAGCTTTGTTTCTTCTTTTTTTTCGGAGCCACCCAACGGATCATAAATTCCATCCACTTTGAACATGGCAACAGGATATCAATCTGGCAACACTGACTTTATTAAATCGGTTGTTTGTTAGACCAAAGATAGGGCAACTCATTCATGAAGTCAGTTTGGGCAAATTCTACCACCTTGGTGTAGGGTTCTGCCAAACTGTTTACGTTGCTGAAATCAGTATAATTAGGAGGATTTCCCCCTAAACAGAGGGTTGCTGCATTTTTTAATACCATATCTTTACATAACTACTAAATGTCTTTCACCTCCCAAACTTTAGGCAAAATCCAAGAGATGTCGTGTCCAAAAGTTTGTCAACTTAGAAAAAAGTCGCTCTTTCCTTAAAAGGCAGCCTGAGCCGGAACTGATATCGGGAAGTACGCCAATAATGTACAAACGTATTTTTAAGGAAATTTAACATGATACAACTTATGGTTGGTTGGTTAGGTCCTGTCATGACTGACAGCTCGTGACCTTACAGATACTACGCCACAAATAACGATTTTCAGCAAAGGAGTAGCAATCACGGAGAGGGTGTCCAGTAATCAATTTTATTTGGTCAATCCACCGGGAACGAGGTCTGCCTCTCTTGCGCTTCCCTTCAATCATGCCTTGCATGATCATCTTCTCTAGGTTGTTACCCTTGCGACGTGAGATATGGCCGAAATAGCTCAGCATTTGGGTGTTGATAGCATGAAGAAGTCGTTTAGACACCCCTATTTCTTCAATAATACTGGCATTGGTCCTTCTCATTGTCCATACGATACGAAGCATACTGATACCAACACCACATCTCGAAAGCAGCTATTCTGTTTTAGTCAGCTTTGGTTAGGGTCCACGTCTCACATGCATACATGGCAATTGGAAATACAAGGGCTTGGACAAGCCTGGTTTTTGTTGCTCTGGTTATTCCTCTGTCAGCCCAGATCTTGCTTAGGTTGATCATTGCTGATCTAGCCATTGCTAAACGGTGTATAATCTCTTGGATGCAACCACCCTCTTTGGTGATCAGGGATCCAAGAAAGTTGAATTTCGAGACCGATTCCACCTCATTACCATCAATTATGAGAGGATCTCCAACACCATCTGTGCCTATGGACATGATCTTGGTCTTGCTGACATTTAGACGTAGGCCAAGCTGCTCACTCTCCACCATGACTTTCTTCAGGAGTTCCGCCATCTCTTCCATATTTGTTGCAAATAGGGTGGTGTCATCGGCATAACGTAGATTGTATATTTGGTATCTACCTACTGACAGCCCCCCCCCCTGGCCAATCATCCAATGCACGTCTCATTATAGACTCTGCATAAAGGTTGAAGAGTGCTGGTGAAAGTATGCACCCTTGACGGACTCCCTGACCTTGAGCAAACCAGTCACTATTTCCTTTCTCAGTGCGCACACAGGCAGCTTGACCATCATACAGATTGCGAATTAGGTGGACGAGGTGGTAAGGGATTCCCATTTCTTGCAGTGCTGTCCACAATGCGGAATATCTCACACAATCAAAGGCCTTAGCGTAGTATATGAAGCACATGAAGAGCTCCGTCTGGAATTGATAACTTATGACATTATTTATTTATTTACAACTTATGACATGTTCTAATTATTTACCATTCTCCGATCCAAGGAGTTAAAGCCATTTTCAGACTGCACATACCATCTATCTTGATCTTCACGGTAGCGTAACTATAAACTATCAATGTGTCTTTATGTTCTTTTTTGTTTTTGGATATGGGGGGGGGGGGGGGGGGGGGTCGGCACGATAGGCCTGTGATTAAGGGGGTGGTCATAACAGAATGAACAGTCATATCACAGACTGTCATTTCATTTCGGTGATGGGGACAGGGTGGAAAACCTCGCCTAATTACTGCGGTATACTCTAAAGGGTCGCCTTTTGCTAAAAAAAACATAATGGGGTATGATTTTGTGATGGAATATCTCTAAAATAAAAATGTGCCCCACTTGTTACAGATGGGTCTATTTTAAAATCCTTACAAATGGGTATATTTTCGCGAATTGCGAAAATTAGGTCTAGTTTTCCACACAAAAAATCTTAACAAATGGGTCTATTATCGCGAATTGCGAAAATTTGGTTATTTTCCAGATAATTTGCGAATGGGGGTCTATAAATGAGGCAAAATCCTTAGAAACGGGTACCGTTTTTCAACAAATCACCCTTAGAAATGGTTAGGTTTTTTTATTTGAATCTCCTGCCGCTCATCCCCGACCAAATCCAAGTCCGGGGCCGGTCTTCCTACCTCTGCTGTTGTTAGATTGGTCTGCGCTTGTAAGGTATAGCGCAATGCTGATCCCCTATCTTATACGTGACACTATTCTCAAAATGAAAGGTTCTCGGTCTACTGTCGGTTCCTTGTTTTTTTCCCGTTTGCCAAACTCTTGCACACTTGCAATGGCGATCGAGTGATTTCAGGCATTTTAGAACATGTGGTATAAAATATCGGAAAAGTGATGCGTGCGGTATTAAAGTAGAGCCTGGTTGGTGGTATAGTATGGCATATCATATTTAAAGGTCGTATTTTGTCGTTCGTAAAAAGATGTACACTGTGACGCACCCATGTAAAGTGACGAACCTTGACGCACCCTTCGTCAATTTTTTGACGGAACAAATGCTGCCCCTGCCGTACACTCCGTCAAGAATGTGGTGGTAAACGACACACCCATGACGCACCTCTCCCGGGGGTCGTATAGTGCGTCTTAAAACTGATATTACGATGTTAATAGTAGTTATCTTGCGTCTTGTTCTTGTGTTGACTTGAGTTGGCTGTCCCCTAAATTGAATGTGGCCATTGCATGTTATATCACTTAAAACGGACGAAAATGAATGTAGCTGAATGTAGCTATTTGCACCACTGAATCTAACAACAATGACAGTGTTGTGATGTGTTATAACATAGATTACTGCCTGATCCAATATAAAATCAGTAGGGTCTCCCATTGGTCAGAAGTATTTTGGAGGGAAAAATACTTGAAACTTTTACATTCACTCATGACAGTGGTATTTTTGGTATTTTCTGTTGTTGTTGTTGTTGTTGTTGTTGTTGTATTTATTTGTGTGTTAGATAATAAAGGTGGATGCTAAAGATGATGAAAAAATTATTGGTTTTGGAAACCTTCAATAAACTGGGTTGTGGCAATATTGTCCAATGCAGCAACTAGGTTCGAATTCCCAAAACAGTTTTGGCAACTATGCCCAAATTTGATTCATATGCACGTGACATTGTTGCAGGCTTACTATCGGAGTAGTCATGGTAGTGTCGGACTGGTTCCCGCAACTAGGTGCGAATAAAGTCATCCATCCCCAGTAAGCACATAAAACCTCAATCTTTCTCATCTATTTCCACTTACAATTCACCATGAGAGTTGTATAACCGAGCGGTGCTGTCAACCCGTTAAATTACACTAAACTTTAGTCGAGACACGAAGTACACTAAACCTTTATAATCGAGACTCGAAGTACTGGAGACGGGTCCGTCTGTTTATATTTTCTTTAATTAGTAGAAAACATTGCCACAAGTATCGTTGAATTTTGATTTTCAACAAGTAAGTTTTAGGTGTACTTTCTCCATTGAGTTTTAACGATGAAATGTTTTTAAATATCATTCATAAATCGCATGCTATCGTAAGTCACGCCCAAATCTCTTATCTGTGCTGTGATTGGCAAATAATACGTCACTCAGCAATAATAAAACATAATCGTTTTCGTTTGTACGATTCTACTTTATTATCACAACTGGAGATAACGAATATAATGGCGGCCCATAACGACTAGTCTTCCAATTTAGTCGCTTGGTCGTTTTTTTTAAACAAAATTGCTCAACATCTTCGTGAATATTTTGTGTATTTTTGAAATTTACAAAAAAACCCAAAGGAATTCAATTTGTTTCAACAAAAAAAATCAAAATTGAATCAAATGTAAAAAACACGTCGCCTTAGCGCTAGCTATATAATTTTATTTTGTTCAGAATGGTTGTGCATTTGCATTATCCCTTCGAACTGAATGCGTTTTTATGTGATTTGTTTTATTTTAGTGTTTGGCAATCATTATGAGTACGCGTACATTGACACGTTATATGATGACATCGCATCAGATCAAAGCATCTCTGGACAGATATACTTGGTTAAAGATGCTGAAGCTTCCACTTTCGTCTGTAGAACTACAAAGTACAGCGTAGACGCAATAACTGTCGATGTAAGATGGTTTATGGATAATGTAGAGGTATGTACACTATCATCTGGTGTTTGCCCGAATGAAGTGAAAGGAATATCCTTTAACTGTTTCACTTTCACTATGCTCATTGCCCATGGCCAATTATAAACAGATGTTGGCAAAATGTTGAATTATAGATAAATGATACACTGAAGACTTAGCTTAACAGTTGATTGTAATGATGTAGTCTTTCAAACCTCTCTAGATGTATAGTGATAATAATGTGTTATACTCTCACTCACTCACTCACTCCGTCGACTTCTGTCGGGCATTAACGATGGCTATCCAGACATGCCTATAGCAGGCCCAATGTCCAGTAACTCGAAAAGTTGAAGTTTTCAAGTGAAAACCCAAGTTTTTCTCGAAAAACTTGGATTATCAATTGAAAAACCAAGTTTTTCGACGCCTAATGTCCATTATTCGAAAAACTTGGTTTTTCAACGCGGAATGTAAAATAATTCGAAAAACTTGGTTTATCAATTGAAAAACTAAGTTTTTCGACGCCTAATGTCCAATAATTCGATAAACTTGGTTTATCAATTGAAAATCCAAGTATTTCGATCGAAAAACTTGGTTTTTCAACGTGGAATGTAACATAATTCGAAAAACTTGGTTTATCAATTGAAAATCCAAGTTTTTCGACGCCTAATGTCCAATAATTCGAAAAACTTGGTTTATCAATTTGATATTTCAAAAAATGTTGCCTTCAAAATGATAAAACTTAGCACACGTGTACATTGTATCATACTTCACTTATTCTATAGATATCATTCACTAATCTGTGTTTATATTAAAATGGCAGTGTTTTAAATAGGTATTCGGAGGTAATGCATTTTTTTTACCAAACCGATCGTTTCCGCTTTTAAAATTTCTAACAACTTTATCAAAAAATCGACTTGAATGGGGACAATGCATTTAAGTATTTAACATATTTAGGTATCCTTACAGCACAAATTACACTACATCAGGCGAATTCTTCCCCGAAAGTGAGATTTAACAAAACATGTATTGGTAGGTTACGTCAAAACTTACAACAGCAAAAAAAATCACAACAATTCAGGGGATTGATCAAAAGTAACAAAAATTGCAAGAGGCATTCTTGAGATATCCACCAATCAAACAGGCAAAATTATTTCCACTTAAGCTCGTTTTCATCTAAACGGTTATATGTCTAAAATAAAACCTTAACAACTATTTTGTAAAAAGGGTGAACAATAGGAGGTTTATTGCTCGCATACGCCCAATTGTGCATAGAAGTTAGTCATATTATATATGGCGCATCGAGGCGGATACGTATAACACAAAAATAAAATAGTCAAGATATAGATTATTTTATTATAGGTCTGAACATCCCGTGTACACTTTTCGTTGGATTCGACCATATATGCGGTCTTATCCTGTTAAGCAACATACGATTGTATGTTTTTGCAACTATGGAACTCAAACTGATGCCTCTGTAGTTTGCAGTGTTGCTAAGGTCGCCACTTTTGGGAACAGGTATAAGATTTAAGATGTTTTTGAGGAGAGCCTCATTGCAGAAGACAAGAATTATCTGATCAATATCACACCGTGTCAATACTTCAGGAGGAACTACATCTTCACCAAAACTTTTCCCTTCTTTCAAAGACTTTTTAGCTTTCTGGTATTCCTCAGCATCAAAAGGATCAGTTCGATTGGTAGTTGATCGAAAACCTTTGATATTTCCTCATCTTCATCAGTTACTACCGGAGGATTACCAAGAAGCTGTTGAAAATGGTCGTGCCAACTTTGCAATCTTTCTTACTTAGTGGCTCCCTTTAGTCTACTACTTTTTGACTTCTTCATACCACTGATCTCATTAACGATGTCCCAAGCCATTTGGTGCTGCCGTTGTTTGTTAGCTTCCCCGTATTCATTGAGTTTCACTTCTAGGTATCGCTTGTTTGCAGCCTTTTTGCTTTCCTCAAATGTCTCACAGCTATCATTCGTGTTCACTGTGATATGTTGGCTATGCGCTTTCTTCAACTGATGCCTAGCTTTCTCAACATTCACATCGTAGCAGAAAGCTTTCATGAATCCTGTTCATGCCTGATCCTTTCAGCTGTACTAGTAAAACCTGTCAGCTATGGCACGATTTACACTCGTCAAAAGAAGTTCCTGGACACTCATTGAAGTTCAAATATTTCACATAAATATTTAATATAAATTAAACAATTGCATGTCAAAATAAGCAGACAATAATTCTCTATCATGTCTGTATGAAATTAAGATGTACGCATTCATGCATGGCTGATCACAGTCATTAAGCAATGGTAAGGTGCGTAAAAGGAAATGGCAAGACATGAGCATTTACAGTCCTTTGAATGGAGGGATTATCCAATTGTTTGCAATCTTCTTGCCATTGTCAAGGGAATGGGATCTGCCATGCATGAGTGATCATGTCTAAATTCCATGTTAAGCTGTTAGAGGATTACTTTCTGCTTATATAAATATATATATAATTATATATATTCTATTAAATATTAATTTAATTTAAGTGTCCAAGAACTTCTTTTGCCGAGTGTATAATAAATGTAGCTAGCCGAAAATCCAAAACCCAAAACTATTTTTTATGACGCCTTCTCAAAAAACTTTCCTACCATTTAAAAAAACACTTGTGGAGATAATGATATATATTAATTATGGTCTATGGTCTATGCTTTAGCCATGCTTTAGCCTATGCTTCAACGTACGTGTCCGTGTCCGTGTCCGTGTACGGTCAACAGTGACAGTAGTGTAGAGCTCAAATATATGTTCAGTTTACGGGCCTGTTTTACATTTTAAGCTTACCCCAATTAAACAATTACTTACCCCAATTTAACAATTACAAGCCGACACTAACGTAGCAATATACTTACTGTAATACATGTAGCTAGCCGAACATCCAAAACCCAAAACTATTTTTTATGACAGAATGATGGAAGCCGACCTCCGCTGCCCTATACTACTATCGCTATGAAATCTCGACACGGAAAGCAGCAACGCCCATTACCGATCAGCTACGCTTGAAAAAAACACGACGGGAATCACCATCGAAAATGAGGAATGAGGTTTTCTAAAACCTCATTTTCAAAAGTGACCCTAAATCGTGCCATAGCTGACATACCCGACTAATATGATCCTACTAAAGGTTATGAGCAACAGCTTCACTGAGGGCGTTTATTCTGGCAACGCTGCTGTTTAAATACTATCAAATCATGTCCCACTTAATGCTGAATTGATACAAATATCATTTGAGCGCATATCAATCGTTATCAGGATTTTCTATGAAAGTAAATCCTCAAAACCCTTATGTCAACAATGAATTAAATGTCAATAAACCGAAAAAGTGCAACATTTCTGGCAACACTGCTCTACGGTACAACATTTACCAACCCTTTTTTTTCTTGAAACATAGACCAACATGTTGTCAATTAACCCTGAAAAGGCTAATGAAACAAGGTCTTCTAAAAAACTGGGTGGACAAGTGTTTTTAGTGTCAAAAGGATGAGAAGACTTGGAATGGATCTGTTGAATTTTGTGGAAGTCGGCAAGAGGATCACTACATTAGTGTGTTGTTTCTGGAAGGAAATCACCGAGACGTTATGTGAGCGATATGTGGTGAAGTTTATGGAGAGAAAAAATTAAAATTAAAAATATCATAATTTATAATTTAGTTTAAATTCCAATGTTTATTAATTACGAGAAAAACGTAATTTATGACAGATTCAAAAATGCAACAAAATAACTTGGATTTCCCGGGGCGTCAGGATAATTATTAATAGTCAATCGTTTTTTTTTAATAAATCACGAACATCACAACACAACAGCCGAATCAAAAAAAGAAAATCGTGATAATTTATATTCATTAAAGTTAAACAAAGAAATTTAAAAAATATTAATAGATAAAAAAAAAGAGTTGTGTTAATAAACAAACTAATGATATTGTAAGTAATTAATATAATGGAACATCATTATTTTTTTATGACATTTTTTTTATGTGCTCCTCAGCTGAGTCGAACGACGTAATTTATGACACATTTTGTAAAAATAACATTAAATAAAGTGCTCAATCGTACCCCCAAAAAAAGTCTCGTTAATAAAACAAACTATTGATATTGTAATTAATTAATATAATGGAACATTAAAAAGTACCAATGTATTATACATACAAAAAAGTGGCTCCACGCGGATTTGACCCGGGTTTTCCGCGTGGTAGGCAGTGATTTCAACCACTACACCACTCATTCTCATTACTTACAATGGAGTTACAATGAATATACATCATTCAGACTCTCACTCAATCAACTAAATCGAAAATTAAATGTGATATTTATTTATTATTAAAGACTACATTGTAAATAAGAGCACCATATTATTAACGGGAATAGACACATTTAATATAAAATATAATAAAAATATTAATTTCGCACTGAATAACTGAATTTTGAGGTATTTTCGGTTTTATTACGACCCAACTGGTCTCGATGGTGGCCAAGTTAACTTGTCCACCAAAAAAACTACCACTTTGGAGGTTATGTCATTGTTTACGACCATCATTTTTTGAATAATTAAGATTAATCAAAACACCCCCATTCTACAAAATGGTTTTACCCACATGAAAAGATGCATGTTAATGTTTACATCATTTTTGAAAAGGACAAGGTTGGTTGCTTCACTGTAGGAAATAAGGGGACTGTAATGCATATGTTCTTCATACAGAAATATGACCAAATATTTAAGTTTTTTAAAGTTGTGAAATGGGTAAAAATAGTGAAAATTTGGTAAATTCCTATATTGGCCGTTGCCATGGCAACCAAAGGTATATTGGTATGTTTTTAACCAAATATATACATGTTGACCAAAGGTCTAAACATGTGCAAAGTTGAAAGGAAATTGATATTTTAAAGTCTGCCACTTTAAAAAAAAAGCGTGTGCAACCTGCGGCCCGCGGGCCACATGCGGCCCGCCGACCTCTAATCTGCGGCCCGCGAAGCAATCCTAAAATTCCCATTGATGCGGCCCGTTTTAACCGGAACTCTCTAGTTTTACACAAATGGCGGATTGATTTAGTGGTGTGCTCCCTATAATTAGTAGGGTGACGCGCTGCGTTTATTAAATATAACTCAAGGCGTGATTGCGTAATAAAATCCTGGTTAAAATGGCGCTTGCAGCAGCAACAGCGAGTATAAAGAGGAAATTACACGAAGAGAAAGAGTATTCCATGAGCAATGGACTTCCCCTCTCCCTATTACTCCTCCTCCGGACGTGTTTTGGTATGTTTGACAATCACTGCGGCCCGTGAATAGATCTCAAAATCACAATGCGGCCCGTGTGGTAGAAAAGGTTGCACATGCTTGATTTACATTGTACACTGAAAATGTGTCATCAATATTGTGCACATGACATGAAATGCGTAATTAGTGAAATACATGTACCTTGTGAAATGATAAATGTAAACATGCTGTGAAACATATGAAAATGTGTTATGAAATGTAATGATATACTATGTAAAATTATGATATTAATTATGCTGTAAACATGCTGAGAAACATATAAAAATGTGTTATGAAATGTAATGATATACTATGTAAAATTATGATATTAATTATGCTGTAAACATGCTGTGAAACATATACAAATGTGTTATGAAATGTAATGATATAATATGTAAAATTATGATATTAATTATGCTGTAAACATGCTGAGAAACATATAAAAATGTGTTATGAAATGTAATGACATACTATGTAAAATTATGATATTAATTAGGCTGTAAACATGCTGAGAAACATATGAAAATGTACAAGTATAGGATAAATAGCATTGATTTTTGGGATAGTGTTATTTATTAATCAACTGTATGAAACTATAACTTTAATTTCAGAGTGGATTATTCTACTTGTGATAACTTTAAAACACATAGTGCTGTGTGTCAAACTACTTTTGTCATCTGACAATTTATTGACTATTTAAAGTCGGCATGACAATTTATGTTGTATGCATGACCAATTATATTTATACAATCATTATTTATGCATGACAAATTTATTTTCTTGCATGACTAATTATTGTAGAAATTCGTCATACTAGACCATTTTGCATGACTAATTATAATTACTCAATCAATGCATGTATGACAAATTGTATGACAATTTATAAATGGTCATACTAGACCATTTACATGAGTAATTTGTGTTGGTCAATTTACACAATAAAATTGTCAGTGCATGTTATCATGGTATGATAGGCCTAAACCAGCTTATGGAAATAAATAATGCATACACATGATAAACATGATGTAGTAATTAGTCGCATATTTATACCGCTACCCCCTCCCCTATTAATAAAGTTGAAACGTCCATTCCCTGGGATCCATAATCAAACACACACCTTCCAAGCACTAAATTCATCATAGAATCCTCTTTCGTCCAAGGACTCAGTGAAGCCAATTTAAAGTTAATTTTCAATATACCGCAGTTTAAATGATTTCATATTATTGATACTATTGACTTTAAGGTGGCTCGATTGGCTATAAGTCACAAATGTAGATTTCCTAAAAATCAAGCCCTTGGTGTGACGATTCTGGAACTGAAAATTGTTTTTCAATCGGACATTCGGTTGCTGAGATATGTTAGGTCAAATGGGCATAAAACCAATATCATTGTCAACAACTTTCTTTTATTCTTTTCAATTCCAGTTGCCAGGTTATTTCCATTTGCATAATTAAGTAGGCCCTAAATAATTATGCAAATGGAAATGAGCCAAAAGCCAACGTATACGTTATTAACTCTCCAAGTGTAAACAAATTATGATAATTATTTCCATATATTTCATTACATAGATCTCTACAGCTACCGAAAGAGATACTGGACCAGATGAGCTTATTTATTCCAGCTACATTTATTATTCGGAATATTATATTAATGAAGACGCTTATGAAATTACGTAAGTATTGTAACGTGCCGAGCTGGCTGATGGAATTGCCTAGTAAATGGTAGCGGGTCTCGACGGCTGCAGACAGTGGAATCCGAATTTAATTGATGTTGACTTTTACAGTCTCTTAATTTTGTGACCATATTTAAACCAAAGTCCACCTACAATAACAGTTCATAAACATTCGACCTTTCAGTTTCAAGTTAATTTTATTATTAACCCAAATGATCATCAATGTATGCCAGATTACAAGGTTTACCACAATACATAATATAAAAGCTCTGCTTTTTAAATTACACAAGATGTTTTCTCAAAATTACAGTTTGGCTGAATTTTCCAACCACATCAAAACAACATAAATTGGACAAGTTAAATGAATCGGCTGTCAATTTATTTAATCGTTCTCCTCTTGGAATAATTAATTCGATCAGACCAAACCTTGGCCTGTTATTGACAAAATAAAACGGTGTAGATATAAATTCTCAAGTTCGTACCAAGTTCATGTACACACAAATTACCACAGGTGTGTGTGGATCATAATTAATTTCTCAACCTTTTACAATGCACTCAGAATGTTCAATTGATTGTAAACAAGATGGTATTGAAATAAACTCTCAAGTTCAATCCAAGTTCATGTGCACACAAATTACCACAGGTTTGTGTGGATCATAATTAATTTCTCAACCTTTTACAATGCAGTCAGAATGTTCAATTGATTGTAAACAAGATGGTATTGAAATAAACTCTCAAGTTCAAGTCAAGTTCATGTACACACAAATTACCACAGGTTTGTGTGTGGATAACAATTAATTTCTCAACCTTTTACAATGCACTCAGAATGTTCAATTGATTGTAAACAAGATGGTATTGACATAAATTCTCAAGTTCAATCTCCAGAAATTTACCACAGGTTTAGGTGGATCACAACTAATTTATCAACCTTTTTCTGACTCGATTTGAATTTAGAAAATTGGTTTATTTCCGTTAAACATTGCAAATGCACTCTGTGAAAATTTAACCTTAATGATAGTCTCAGGGCACTAATCTCAAAATGTGGATGCCCTTGTGGATGACAAGAAATTGGTTTCGAGACTTTGTTTACTTCAAATGTATCAGTAGCTCCCCTCCATGGACAGAATTTACATACACCTAGAAATTTTGTTTCTAGACTCAAATTTAAATAGTGTAGTCCTTCTGAATGGACAAAATGTAAATACACCTTTGAATTCTGTATCGAGACTCACATTCACATAGAGTAGTCCTTCTGAATGGACAAAATGTAAATACCCCTTTAAATTCTGTATCGAGATGCAAATTTAAATCGTGTAGTCCTTCTGAATGGACAAAATGTAAATACCCCTTTAAATTCTATATCGACACTCAAATTCAAATTCTTTACACTATACGCTTTGGTGAAAAATCTTACCATAGATCTGTAGATTACACGTACATTTGTACCGTTGACCGACTGTCAACCAGAAATATTTAACCAAATGTACCCCAATTCTCAGACTTTATTGCTGAGACGTGCGTGTGTGACCAACCTTGGACAAACAATTAAAAGGAGCGACCCTGCACAGCCAAATTCTCGTCTTTTACATTCACACAAATGTCTCTACCTAAAACCCGCACTTGGTACCATTTCTATTGAACAAGAATTCCCGCCGGCAAACAAACCTCCTTCAAAACAGGTTTCCGATTCGCTGTTTGCTTGAATTGCACCAACAAGACTTAACGAATCTCCGGCAAACCAACATCCTGTGTATAGTTTTACTTTTCAATTTTCAACCTCAAACTCAAAAGGTACTCAAGGGTTTTGTGATGTTCTGTCCTCCCGACCTACCAGGACCTGAACAACTATCTAACTAACGGTTGTGTGAATGTATTGGACTAAAAATGTGACAACCTGGTCGCTTCTACAATTGTGGAGGGGGTGGGGGGGGGGGGGGGGGCAAAATAAACCATGGACTTATCAGTCTGATAAGTCCATGAGAAAAACACAGTATCTGACTCTGGTTACAATATTTACATAACACATGTAACAATTACACCCGAACTGACAAACCTTTCTGACTTCACCTCAATCAATAATAAGCTTATTTACCATTGACCTCCGCACCAACGTGCCACCACTTCAGAAAAGTCTATCAGTTCTACAATTACACCAGAGGAAATGCCATCCGGTCTTAGACCTGCCGCAAATTCAGTTTAACTAGTGGAATGTCGCCAAATTAATTTATCTGCTTTTAAACCAACCCCGCCCGAAGAAAATCCAAAATGGCCGACTACACGGACCATGTGCGAACGACACATGACATTTCCTGTTTAAATATTAGTTTGAGCAGTAGTAAATTTATCCCCCAAAAATAAGCCCCTTAAACCTGAAAACCCCTGCAACACGAGGTGTACAACATGACATTCCACTATCAAACATAAATCAGCGCTATGGTCTAAAACAATTATACGGTCGAGATACGCTCACCATTTCTCCTGGACGTCCACACACCTCCACATGTAAATCACATCTCAAAGATGAATCTGTTTTTAGACTCATCCCTCCTAAACAAACACCTGCCATAAATTCCTATGCAAATATTACGGAACATTCCTCAAATTGTATAAACAGAATCTCTAAACTCATGAGGGCAGCATACCGCCTTTTGGAGTAGTCCAGGAGGGAAAGGACTCAATTTATAAATCTGGCATTTGGTGAATTTATGGCATTATAAAAATGGCATTTTGTTACAGTATAACAATATAATTGTTGTTGTGTAGCAAGTTTGGTATCTAGCCTTTTCGGGCAAAACATAATTGGAAGTCACTCTATACGACCTAAACAAAGTGTATGACCTTTTTTTAGCACTTTATTTAGAAATGTATGCCAAACCATTGTCTAGTCCCGCCCATATCTGCTGCTATGGGGAGCAGGCTTTACGACAGTCTGGCATATGATTCATGTTGATAGAAAACTAAATTATGCTACCGAAAAAATGAATATGGTGGTCACTATTATTTATTTTGTAATGCTGTCAATAAAATTAAATTGGTTCTTAGATTGTCCACGTGGATTTGTTTTTAAATTTCATAACAGAGAGGAGGTACAGCAATCAGTCTCAAGAGTAACTCAAAACCAAAATATCTCCCGGCACCAGTATATCAGAAAATTACTAAAACATCATTCAATTACCATGCTTTCACCTATGCTCTTTTCTGCGAGATACGTACGTAAAACTCTGTCATTTTCCCAGCCTAGTGCCATCTACCTTTACTATACGATACATCATGTAATTGAATATTGTACCAATTTTTCATTTGACTTAATTAAGCCATGTCTTTGATTTGCAGGCGATTCTTGTGATCACTAAGAATTTCAAAATGAGACAAAGTATGACTGTCGTCTTGTTCCTAAAGACAGTTTGTATTAAACGCCATCAATCGCTCGCAGTCGAAATCAAACGTGAACTATTTATACACGGAAGCGCGCAATGAGAAGATACATGTACGTCTTCAAAAACTGAAGATCCCTGGTCACATTTGCATTCTTACGATATCAAACTGCATGCTATCTCCCCTAAATCAAAGACGTGCATTTGTATAAGACAATATTAAGTGATTTGAATACAAATATAGATTTATTTGCGTGTGACGATGTTACGATTGGCCAATCAGGACGCGCGGTCATTATATAAAAGCGTCCGGTACACATTTCTGGGTTAACGCTTGTACGTTCGGGGTGTACGCACGCATGTACGCTCGCATTGGTGGAAGTATGTCCAATAGCATATCATTCACAACTATGTACACAAGGGAGGCTCACGGCACTTGCAATTAGTCAAACAAGCACATAACCAAGGATGAAAAGTTCATTTCATATTAATTTCTTCTGAAGTTAAGAATAAGAACTCTTCTTAGGATAAGAAGAATATTACTATAATTACCACTGAATTTAAGAAGAATTTCCTAAGTAAACTTTAAATAGCCTCCGACCTGTTCAAAGTTTTATGAAATATTTAGGGCCCAGGTCTCAAATATGACACCATACTTAACAAGAGAACCTGTACAATAGATATATGATGTGCATTGTTTGCCAGAAGAAGGAAAATAGCGAATAAATTACGAATACAATAATTACAATATTATGTTGACATTATTTAGAAGAACAACAGTAATGTTGCAAGAGTTATATTTAGGTGAAATAATGTCAATGACTTTCATTTTTACATTTCTCTATATGCATAGGTTTACTCCAACGTTGGCCGATGATTCTAAAACATTATCATGTCGACTATACATAGATGGAAACACAGTACCGGACGAGACAGCGGCATTTTCTCTAAAAGGTATTATGGTATTCAGATATAGACTTTAAAAGAATTCCTTCATTTCCAAGATCATCTATAGTTCAGTCAGTTCCAAATTGGCAAAATCTGTTTACAGCAGCAAATAAATTCAAAATAGCGTCGCCCGCAAAATGCTCGCATGGCGCAATATAATTCAAACTATTGACCGTTTTTAAATTCGCACTACCGAACCTTTTTATAGTTAACGGATTAGTACCAGTTTTCGGACTCTAGAACCTTTCAGAATATTCGAATTAAAGATCCTTTTTAATTTTCGTACTATAGAACCTATTTCATTTTCGGACTAAAGAACTTTCGTAATAAAGAACCTTGTTTTCGGATTAAAAAAACCTTTTATCTGATTCGGACTATCGAATAGTGAATTTATATGGTCGTATTATAGAACCATTGTACTATAGAGGCGTCGGACTATCGAGCGGTCAAAAGGGTCTCCCTTATACAACAACGAGATTTTTGGTACCGATTATTGATTTTGGATTAGCCAACATCAAAACGCCTGGTTCGGGACTTTTTGTGTTAGGTGTACATACCTTCTATGTTAACTTCCTACTATATATTTCTTTGTATATTTTCAATTCATACGTTATACAAACCACAGTTCTGTTATGCAGAGAAAAAAACGTGCCGGCCCACTCAGGCGGGGCCGGCATCAAAAGTGTTGTTTAATTGTGCCATTAATGACTGAACATAGTTTGTTATGTTATTTCTAGTATGTCCTTCAGATATCAATTTCTGTAATGATGATACTGGTTGTGCATTTGAATGCGATGGAACACAGGACTGCCTTGATAACTCGGATGAAGAAGGTGAGAACATAAATACCCACTATATCAAATGCTTTAAGACAAGTCAGTTTATCATCACCATGAATCTCGTAAGTCTTACGTACAATTTAGTTTATGTATGAGCCATATACATACTATTTTAATGCGCCCTTATATGTACGCTGCAACAGTACACAAGCGAATACTGAGCTCCTTTAAGATCTCGTTCATACTATGGCATGGGATATGATATCCAAAATGTGAGGAGTACTAAATTCACCGTCTGTTTTTGATATTACATTTCAACTCTCTTCATGTAAACCGTGATGTACAGGGTGTCCCAAAAGTCTATGCACGACTTTGAAGCTTTGTATTTCACAAAATATAAGTCGTATTGAAAATATGAATACATATTTAGAAAGAGGAGATGTGGGAAATAATTTTGATACCAAACATTGGAGTAACATCTGTTTGTAAATGCCACCCTAGAAGTGAAATATGTATTACTGCAAAAATGTAATTTTATACTTCGGATAAAGTTCATAAATCCATCCATATCGAGATTAACAAAAAGACGGGTAGAGTTGGTTACATGGAAAGTGATCCGTCAATTGTAATATTTAAAATTTTACATTTCAGTGATCCCATCATAATAACAAACTATATCACACATAGTTTTCGTTTCTATAGTGAAATCTAGTTTAAATGTTTTCTTTTTATACAGAGACGTGTGCTATTATGCAAAAACACAGACCTAAACAAATTGAATAACATAACAGAAAAGTGAACACACACATCACACACGAATAGATCTCTTTGGACTTTTGGCTACTGCATGTCTTATGACATCAATGTGACTTGTTGATCTTAACCAGTCTTTTTTCTACCACATCGAGACAAATCATGCACAGTTCCTGTGTTCAAATATGTATCCACCAACTAAAGAATGGATATTCTTCCTGGTCGCGTTTCACTTTAAAATGTTTTCTGAACTTTTATTGAGTAAGTTGAACTGAATTTGTTTCAGCGTAGAACCATACAATTTGTATTCGCTTATCTATGCTGTAAACCCTCTTGAATGAAAACTTTTGCTGTGCAATGATGCTGTCTACTTACGCCTATTTATGTAGTGTGAGTGACCGAGTTTAGTAATAACATTAATGTTGCAAGGTAAGCAGTGAACTGTGACTAATGCGCAACGTTGCTTTCATACCGTTAATTTATGCGCACCTGTTTTAGCAACAATGTGTGGTAGTTGGTATGGGTGGGTCTCACACGGCCAAAAACTTTCAACCAGTTTTATAATGTTGTGGGTTGACCAATAGGGTTGTGTTTAGTATCAAAATAATTTCCCAAATCTCGTCTATCAAAATATGGTTAAATTTATACCATATGATTTATATTTTATGAGATATGACTCTTCAAAAACGTGCATAGACTTTTGGGACACCCTGTATATGGTTAAGTTTGATGATTTGTAAACTGCTTCCAACTTTATTCGATCTTCCTTTTCAGTTGTTATATCTACGGCCCTTAACACGACAGTAAACTATCCAGACCAACAACTGTCATTCCAGGGCCACTCCCTTTTTATGAGTTAGAGTCTCTTCAAATTTGACATTATACCCTACCACTCCAAACACTATGACCCGAATAACCAGTTGCACAAGATTTAACGAGCCAGTCTCGAGATCCAAATAAGTTTAATTTGGCTATAGCTCGCGTAATCTCTATTGTAAGAATGTGTTTATATGACTGCTACAACGAGCATCGTTTGTTAATTTGTTATTTCAATAAGTACCTTAAAATCTAAACTACATGTACATCCATGCTTCTAATGTCTACTTTTGTATCATGTTGTGGTTTGTCACAACAACATATTTTATTTGGTCGAATTCCTTTACATAATTATTTGATTAATAACGGGCCTTAATAGCTAACGAATTAAGGCATCCAAGGGCGCATCCAGGACTGTTTTGATGGGAGACACATTGGGTATACCTGTGAGGGCAGTGAAAGAAGTGAGCGGAGCGACAAGCGGATGTGACCGAGAGGCCCGCCTTAGGGCTCTGATGGGATCCTAAGGCTCCTGGATTTTAATATATAATGTTTAATATATAAAGTATAATGTTTTAAATATCTGAACGATGGTTGATTAAAACTATTACAAAAGCAGATTCAAAGAATCAACAAATGCCCTCTTCGTGGTTAAAGGGGCACACTTTGAATTGAGAAATGCTTGGGTCAAAATATTACCGAAAAAAACCCTTGTTTAATGCAAATTTGAAGGTGATCTGAACAAGTAAGGCAATAACATGCTAACATAAATCAACTATGTTAAGGGTGGGGAGGGGTCAAAAGCCCCAATTTTAACAACTTTTCCAAAACTGGACCCATCAATGTTATATTCCATAATATAGCTCATATCGCTTTCTGTTTTCAAATTGTTTTTTAAAATCAATGAAATCGGGACCTGAAT
The DNA here is from genome assembly GCA_035610835.1 of Ophiura sarsii. NCBI lineage: Eukaryota > Metazoa > Echinodermata > Ophiuroidea > Amphilepidida > Ophiuridae > Ophiura > Ophiura sarsii. The sequence continues at coordinate 40,104,738 of CM069446.1, forward strand.
ATTTTGACCTTCCATGTATTTACCTTTTAAAATATCGTTCTTCCCGCATCTGTTCAAACAATCATTTTCAAACTGTACAATAATTTGTCACCCCTATGTAATTTATATCGCTCTTTTATCATGTTTATTGACAACAAAAAACATGCACCCATTGAATGGCAGGTCTAATGCCCGTTACACGTAATCAATAATAGGGTATGATATCATGACAATAATTTCCCGTCACTTTCAAAATATCGTTCTTTCCGTAGGCCTTATAACTCCCCCTCCCCGTAAATATCTTTAGTATTTTCCCCATTTGCGATTCCTCCCTGCCCCTATCCCGTTTCATTGAAACATAGCCATTTTCGCTATTCGCAGTTCTAATTGTAATGTTTCTACACATAATATATAGAAGGCCTATGTATATCGCAAACCCCAAGTTCGGCATCTCATGACCACGGTGCTTTGCGCGTTCAACGCTAGCGTATTTAGCGATGCAAATATTATACCGCGTAATTTGTTAGACTCTGCGTTACGCGCAATTTTACACACATTTTTACATGTAACTCTATGGGAAATGTGGCCGATGAGGGCGCTATTATAGTAAATAATAATATTCAAAGCTCTATTTCTCAGAAATGGCACCTACAAATGTTCTGATATTTCTACAAAAGATGGCCAGTATATCCAGGTACTTGAATAAGTTAAAACCCGAACCGGGCCAGCAAGTTACGGTGTCCTCAGAATAAATCGGACAAATTATGTGGGATCAAACAGCCGTGTGTGAAGAGGGCGTCTAACGATTTTGTTAGTGTGAGCTTTTATCATAGTTTCAACAAACTGCCCATCATAATTATATGATATAACTGAAATCGGCCGACCCCCATCTGGCACTTTCTGCAGTTTCTTAGTCAAAATCATTCTTAGGCATTATAGAGGCACGATTCAGCATTCAGAAGCAGTAATGTTGGAATTTTCTCACATGTCTACTACCTACAAATCAATGATTACTACATAGGTAGGTAACAGGAGTAAAATCTAAACACAGATTGTGCACTTTCAGATACAACAAATCGATATCTTCCAGAGTGGTGTGCAAATGCAAAATTCAAGGGGTTTGTTTTCTCCTGATTTAGCCCCCCCCCCCCCCCCCCCCCCCCCCCCACCCCACCCCCGGAATATCGGTCCCCGTGGATAAGGTTGTAAGATATACTCTAAATGTATTTCAAGGAGTTAAACGCAGGACAACACGTTTTTTAGTGGAAAAACACTCTAAAAGGAGTGAAAGGAGATTTTATATGACAATGTTCCAGTCTATTGAGAGTGAAAATTAACTTTCACACTCATTTCCACTCTAAAACGGGTTGTCCTGCGTTTCACTCCCTTCACCCCTTTTCGAGTGAATTTCCACTCTCTCCACTTGTTTTACATTGAGAGAGAAGCGCAGATATTACAGCCTAACAAGGACGACCAGCCTTACAAACATATCATGTGGAATACAGCGCGTTAAGATGAATTCTCTTTTATTTGCTCATGAGCATTTAGATCTTAATCGATCATTAAATACATTTCAAAACACCACAGTTCCTGCCAGTGTCACAGCCGAATCAATGACATTTACAGTTAACGGCATTGAGTACGCATCGGGAAGTAAAATTGAAATATCACCTGGTAACTATCAATTTCAATGCACAACTGAAGATACATATCCGGCAGCGACTATTACCTGGCAATTTGACGGAGTCGATGTAGAACAGACCGGTGGTACACAAACACCAGATGGACCATGCCGATTTGAATCGACAAGTAGTTTTGAGCGATTGATCGATATCTCCCAGTGTGATGCACTGGTAACCTGCAGTGCTAGTAACAACGACGTTGATCCACCTGTTATTGTCAGTGTTAACATAATTGTTATAGGTAGGTCAATATAAAATGTGATGTCTGTAAACTTGCTTCCTTTTGAGCTCTTATTACTTTTATTGTTTTATTCGTTCTGAACACCCATAATATCTCAATATTTCTTCAACATTAATAATCGGTGTTTTTGTTTTATTCTTAACTTAACGTGTGCATATTACACATTGTTACATTCTTTTGAATGTGATGCTGTTCAGGGCAGAAAAAAAAGGCATCTACAGATAACATTTACAATTCTCTCATCGATTGTGAGCAAAAAAACATAGAAATCGGGGAACCGGTAGTACAAACCATGATTCAGCCAAACCTATTCATGGAGAGACTTACACACTTATTATTACTAAAGTCATTGGAATATTGGCGAATCATTTATAGATTGGGAACCTAGCAGAAAGGGCAAGCATAGACCTCTTTTCCTGCTGTCCGCGATGGATTAGTCAACATGTAGAAACATATCGTCATCATTCATCGAAGATAGCCATCTGCTTCATTGTAAGACGGATGAATGTAGCTTTTAATTATCATATTTATGGTAATGTGTTGTTATTATGACCGAACAGTTGTTACTTTACACATACATGACATAATTATTCCCAATTTAACCTTTTGTGCATCGCTTTACAATAAGTTAAACATATCCTTGGATGTTCATGGCCTAAATATAAAACTAAATATAAAATAAGTATTGTCTTATGGTGTTTACCGATGTTATCTTTGATGTTAACGTAATCGAGCCAACCTCACCGACAATAGACTTGACATCAGGGATTGTTACAAGTAGAACACGTACAGAAACTCAAACTGGTAGCGAATTGTCGCCAGACTGCAATCGTGGAGAGACAACCGTATGCTATCACGTCTGTAGCCGATGTTAACCCTGACCCCAAGACCAGGTTTCAATGTTGGAAGAAGATCCCACAAATAAATCACCCGACCGGGGATCGAACCATCAGGGACCCTCGGGACCACTCTTGGCAAGCCACTGCTCTCAACTACTCATTCGCGCAGTATACTGCGCTCACTATATAGGCTCGGTTTATTACGTCATCAAAAACCGTCCGCACATGTACTATTGTTAATAACCACTTAGGACAAACATTGACATGCAATGCTGTCAGAGATGGATATTTCACCCGCCGAACTGATATTATCTTCATCAAAGAAGTGCAAGGTGTGTGATTAAAGTGCTACTGCCCGAACATGTTAGTGGCGTATACCAAGCCAAATACCAATAATAATATAACATTTGGAATTGTAACTTGTAACGGCTATATATTTGGAATTGTAACTTGTAATGGCTATGTATTTGGAATTGTCCGATGATCAACGAAAACAGTTAAAAAAATATTTCCGTATATTTATTTTCTCAGATATAGTTCAAATGTTATAGTTGGAATGAAATACTTCTGGTTTGTGGTGAAGTAAAATAATCCAATGCATAATTTATTCATCTTTATTTCAGTACCTCCGGAGGTAGAAGACATGACACTAACAGTGGATGGTGTAGATTATCAGTCCGGTAGCGATGTCATACTGATGGAAGGTCTCCATGAATTCGAGTGCGTGTCTGCAAGAGCACGTCCAGCAGCGACAATTGAATGGAAAGTCGATGGTCAGCTAGTGGCACAGACTGAGGGAGATGTTACTACGAACAGCGTGGATGATAAATTGTTTGATTATCGAAGCAAAGTAGAGATAGACGTTGATTACGAGAATTGTGGTTTAGTTATTAACTGCGGAGCCAGCAATGTTGCAACGATAGCCGAATCTCCAACCGTCAGCGTAACGATGCTGGTAATTTGTAAGTATTGTGAATGGTATACAATAAGTGGCACAGGTTTACATTTTAATGAAACTATTTTGCCTCAGTGAAATGAGAAGAAGAAAAAAATGCTTATTATTTTCGCCAGCTCTATCAACATTTCTAAAGGAGCATTGAAGGCGACATTTGCTCCTACACAGCAGCTATTTGACACCGGTAGTGACCATTTGTTCAAAAATATACATCAACATACAATCTACTCGTACAATTTGTACGCAGTTCTGCACCATTGGTCTGATCGTATTAACACCTGCTTCATGGCAAGACACAACTAATGTACCTTTATGGTAACGTTTTCGTAGTTATGCCTGAACAGTTGTTATACACATAATAATTCTCCATAATTCCCAATATTCCCTTTTGTGAATTGCTTTACGAGAAATCAAATATGTCCTTGGCCTAAATGTACACAATTGTCGTTTCTTTTCAATATATATTTTTTATCGATGTTGTTGTTGATGTCAACGTAGACGAGCCAACCTCACCAATAATAGAATTGACATCAGGCATTGGTACTCTGAACAACGATGAAGCCACACTCATGCATGGGGAGACTTACACATTCACCTGCCGCATTGAATCTGATCCGGATGCTGACATGGAGTTCATTCTTCAGCAGATTACAAGCGGGAAACGTAGAGAAACTCAAACTGGTAGTGAAATGGCGCCAGACTGCAATCGTGGCGAGACAACGTATGATATCACGTTTGTAGCCGATATTAATGACCACTTAGAACAAACATTGACATGCAATGCGGTCCGAGATGGATATTTCATCCGCCGAACTGATATCATCTTCATCGACGAAGTGCAAGGTATGTGATCAAAGTGCTCGAACATGTTAATGTCATAATTGTCGTATACCAAGCCTAATATCAACATAATAATAATATAGGAACACTAGAGGAAGTTAGAGATAACGAGGTTGGATTCGGTGATACTGGTATATCACCCGAATATGTACATAATTTATCTTATTTATAAATATCTGATTAGTTATGGTTTTTTGACACTAAGCATAATCAGGTTAAACCCGATAAATAGTTTGCTATAAGAAAAGCGTAATCAGGTCCAATATTTATCAAATATAGGTAGATATATGACTTATGCAGATGACACTCAGATATATATTGTATTGAAAAATGATGATGACAGAGTAGGTGCAATCTCGCGACTGGAAACTTGTGTGACAGATATCAAAACCTGGTCCACGGCTAATGACCTTAAATTGAATGATGACAAGACTGAAGTTCTCCATATTACATCCAGCTTTAGGAAAAATTCTACGATTTCATCAGTAAAAATCAATGATTCTCACATTGAGCCAGCTTCCAGTGCCCGCAACCTTGGCATTATCCTTCAAAACGATCTTATGATGGATGTTCATGTTAACACCATTTGTCGTGCGGCTTCTCATGCTCTTTATAAGATAGGTCAAATCCGGCGTTATCTCGATCAGCCAACAACTGAAAGACTTATTCATGCTTTTGTGACTTGCCGACTCGATAACTGCAATAGTTTACTTTATGCTCTCCCTGATACGCAAATCTCAAAACTTCAACGGATTCAAAACTCTGCTGCTCGACTTGTTACTCTGTCTAAGATTCGCTGTCACATTTCCCCTGTCCTTCGTGACTTACATTGGTTACCGATCAAATCTCGCATTATCTACAAGATTCTTCTGATAACATTTAAATGTACTCGAGCTCTTGCTTCTATGTATCTGCAAGATCTTATTCAACAATACGAGCCCACTCGCAATCTTCGTTCTGGCTCAAAATATCTTCTTGCGCATGTGTCTTCACCTTCTACTTCATATGGTCGCCGTTCTTTTCAAGATGCTTCGGCTGAACTTTGGAACAATTTATCATATCATGTTAAATCCGCCAAAACTCTTGAACAGTTCAAATCATTGCTAAAAACTTACCTATTTAATGTTAATGTTTGATTTATTTTTGTTTTGTCTTTTGTTACTCATGTTACTGTGTGTTTTTGTTTGTTTGTTTGTTTGTGATAGCGCATAGGGACTTAATTGTGTTATGCGCTCAATAAGTATGGTTTTATTATTATTATTATTATTATTATTATTATTATTATATAATATCAACAAAGAAAATTTTCCATCGACCGGGTGGTAAAGCGATACAATGTGTATATATTTTACATGATTCCTGTATCATTGTATTACCATTTAAGAATTTCATTGAAATTGACATTGAGACTGTGAGACCATTGTTACAAAGTTGGTATCGTTGGGAAAATGAAAAGATCCATTGATTTGCAACACTCTATGGACATTTCACATAATATATCCGAAAATGAGACAGTTGATATATAAAAGTAGATTTTTTTAAATGTTATTAAAGATTCAAATAGTTTTTTAGTTTTACTCAATTATGATGATACAAATAGAACGGAATGTTATGGTGTCCAGATAAATGTTGAACTCGCTCCATAATATTTTTATTTTTAATGATGTCTAAATTGTGCAGTAACACATTAAAAATCTTGAGATTAATTTTACTTCTAGTTAATCCACAATAGTTTTACTTGAGGTAATCTACTGACAAACAATTACACTTGTTTGAAACGTTCGTATACTATGTGATCTTTCCAGGGAACGCCCTCAACATCGAAAAAAAAAAATTGAAAGCTGATTTTCATGGTTTTAGAGTGAAAATAAACTGTCGGGATAACACGACAGTTTATATTTTCACTCTAAATTTACTCTGAAACCATGATTTTGAGGTAATTAGGAATCGTATCGCTCTGTAACTTGGAATGAAAAAAAAATTGAAAGCTCAAAATCATGGTTTTAGAGTGAAAATAAACTGTCGGGATAACACGACAGTTTATATTTTCACTCTAAATTCACTCTAAAACCATGATTTTGAGGTAATTAGGAATCGTCTCGCTCTGTAACTTGGAATGTATGTACGATTTATGATCAGAAATGTAAATCTGCAAGAAAACTACTTTCTAAAAAAAATCATGAATAGAGGGCGCTCTCTGGAAAAGATCACCTAATATGACTTTAAGTGTATTAAGAGATGTTTAAAAAAAAAATTAAATACAAAATGTACTTAATATTAAAGATAATGATTATAATTGGCCATTGTTGTTGTTTCTACTCACAAAAAAGCAGCAAAACCTAATTAAAACAATGTTGAAATATCATCTTTTTTTTCTTTTTTTCAACACCCTCTATGTTATATCGTATATAATTGTAATCGAAAAGAAAAATAGCGTATCGCTGTTTACTACACAATGCTGTCCGCCGGGGATGGAATATTTTGAAACGACATTTTATTGCACAAAGACGGCTGATTTTTTAAAAATCCTTATAGCTATAAGTTTATGTATGTAACACAATTGTAAAAATGTAGAAATCCCGGTTTTTATCCTAATTGAGGGCGCAGCCTTCGACACATCTCTAAGTACCCCTTTTAGAGACTACACACTTACAGATTACATTCAAGGGCGTAACTAGAGTGGGCATGGGGATCCCCCTGTCTGAAGGCTTCCCCCTGATGCCCCAAAATTAAATGACAAACTATATATATATATACAAAAAAGTCAGTTATGCCTCCCCTGATCACAGGCCTGCCCCCCCCCCCCCCCCCCCCCCCCCCATCCTTTAAAGACCCTGTACGCTACTGATTACATTGGCTATACTGAGCTTGATTAATTATTCATGATATATTTCAAATGAAATTCTGTATTGGGATTTTAAGAAGGTATACATTGTCTTCAAGGTCATCGAATGAAATAAGCAAGTGTTGCAGTAAGCACGAATGTCTTAATGATTAGAGACTAAGCAAGATACGACGTATTTGCCTAACTTATAATGCAACAAAATAGTTCAATTTTTTTGTTTTTTTGTAGCGAGGTAAAATAATTCTAGGCATTATTATTCATCTTTATTTCAGTACCTCCAGAGGCAGAGGATATGACACTAAAAGTGGATGGCGTAGAATATCAGTCCGGTAGTGATGTCATACTGATGGAAGGTCCCCATGATTTCGTGTGCGTGTCTGCAAGAGCACGTCCAGCAGCGACAATTGAATGGAAAGTCGATGATCAGCATCTTGCACAGACTGAGGGAGATGTTACTATGAACAGCGTGGATGATAAATTGTTTGATTATAGAAGCAAAGTAGAGATAGACGTTGATTACGAGAATTGTGGTGTAGTTATTAACTGCGGAGCCAGCAATGTTGCAACGATAGCCGAACCTGCAACCGTCAGCATAACGATGCTGGTAATTTGTAAGTATTGTGAATGGATATACAATTTAGTTGCATGGGTCTAAATTTTAATGACGCTACTTGCCTTTCTCAGTTATTAAGTTTCGTGCTACCAATATTTGATATTTAAGTCGTCTTGCCACTATAGTACGTTTATCAGATTGTTTACGTTAAAATAAGAAATAATTGCCTTTTGAAATAATTGCCTAAAGTTGTAAAAGAGCATTGATGGCGGCATTCGCTCCTACGTAGCAGCTATTTGTCCAACATTTTATACCAACATACAGTATACTCGTACAATGTGTATGCAATTCTGCACCATCGGTCCAATCGTATTAGATTGATGTAGATTTGGCAAAATCCTATGATTATATCTTAGGCCATTAAGGACTTGTCAACATGATTTGTTGGTTTGTTGATGATCTGATATTACAAGTTCCTCACGTTTATCGTAACTACAACATACAAAGGATTTTTTCTTCTATATTAAGCTCCACCGGAATATCGGTCTCCGTGGATACGAATGACTTCTGGTATTGGTAAATACAGTGAATATATTGCTACGCTCACAAACGGAGAGTCCTACACGTTCTCATGCTGGATACATGGCGCTGACCCAGACATTTCCTTAGAATGGACCCTGCAGCAGAGTAGCAGAGGCCCAATAATGAAAACGATATCTAATACGGATGAAACCGAGCCCGATTGTGTAGCAGATAGCAAGCAAGGTGATATAACGTTTGTAGCGGATGTTGACGAGCACCTTGACCAAACGTTAATGTGCAGTGGAAGGAACGAATACTTTTCCGTTAACAGATATGTCCTTCTTTATGTCCAAGGTAAGGCTGTGCTGCAATACTATCACGTATGACTCGTACGTATAAATGACTGCAAATTAACCTGAAAACCATGCAAATATTTCTATATAAATTATTATGGAAACATTTAAATTGGATACTATGATGATGCAAAATATTACTTTGGGGCTATCGTATAGGTATTTACGTAAAAGTCACCTATACGAATGAGCCATACGGAACGGCCTAAGTACATGAAGTACGTTATAAACGTTTTCCGCCACACTTGTTACATTTCGATACAATTGTTACAGATAATTACGAACGGTTCAGAAAATGCTGATATACAGGGTGTCCCAAAAGTCTATGTACGTTTTTGAAGAGTCATATCTCATAAAATATAAATAATATGGTATAAATGTAACCATATTTTGATAGACGAGAGTTGGGAAATTATTTTGATACCAAACACAATCCTATAAGTGAACCCACAACATTATAAAACTGGTTGAAAGTTTTCGACCTTGTGCCAGCACCACCCATACCAAGTACCACACATTGTTGCTAAAATCAGGTGCGCATACATTAACAGTATGAAAGCAACGTTGCGCATTAGTCACAGTTCACTGCTTACCTTGCAACATTAATGTTATTACCAAACTCGGTCGCTCATATAATAGGCGTAGCTATAGACAACCTTGCACAGTAAAAGTCTTCATTCAAGATGGTTTATAGCATAGATAAGCGAATACAAATTGTATGGTTCTACACTGAAACAAATTCAGTTCAGCTTACTCAACAAAAGTTCAGAAAACATTTCAAAGTGAAACGTGCGCCAGGAAGAATATCCATTCTGAAGTTGGTGGATACATTGTTGAACACAGGAACTGTGCATGATTTGTCTCGTTGTGGTAGAAAGACTGAAAAGAAAGACGGATCAACAAGTCACATTGATGTCATAAGACATACAGTAACCAAAAGTCTAAAGAGATCTATACGCCGACTTTCCGCAGAAACAAGATTAAAAGATCAACTGTTCACAGAATTTTGCGTAAGGACTTGAAAAAGTTTCCATACAAGATTCAGATCAAACAAAATATTAAAGCAGCGGACAGAAATAGTAATTGTTATTATGATGGGATCACTGTAATGTAACATTTTAAATATTACAATTAACGGATCACTTTCCATGTAACCAACTCTACCTGTCTTTTTGTTAATCTCATTAGGTATGGATTTATGAACTTGATTCTTCCGAAGTATAACATTACATTTTTGCAGTATACATATTTTACTTCTAGGGTGGCATTACAAACAGATGTTACTCCAATGTTTGGTATCATCATTATTTCCCACATCTCCTCTTTCTAAATATGTATTAATATTTTCAATACGACTTATATTTTGTGAAATACAATGCATAGACTTTTGGGACACCCTGTACCTGTACACTTGAAAAAACTTCATAAGATTTTTTTTCTTCATTGCATTATTGTTTTGAGATTTCGTATCAAAGTATTAAATTCTTTTCCCTACAAAATAAACTTTGTTTTGTTCAAATCAGTGGTACAACGGCGGAAAACCACTTGTGCCGATTTGTTTACTTTTTGGCTAAATCAATGGCAAACAGGAATGAATGTATTACAGCATCTGGGGTGGACAGTGCTGCATTTTAAACTATTTGGTGTTCTAACCTAAACTAATCAATAACTATTTCTGAAAGGAATGTTTTTGTTTTGCACTCTCTCTAAAGCGGTCAGATACAGTGACACTGGTGTAATCCATTTTATGATCTCTTTGTTTAATGGGCATCGCTTAAAGAAATTAGACACTCTTAATTTAATTGCGTTTGGGAACCATAAAACATTATGTATTTTGAATATTTCACAATCTGTATTTTTATTATTTTTATTTGCCTTGAATTCTGTTATAGTTCCGGTGTTTGAATTTGAGAAATGTGTGTATTTGGTAAACGAAGCTTCAGGGGGTGTACTTGTACGTGTACTGAGGAAACCTAACGTTGGAGACGAGTTTGTTACAAGTTCTATAGGATCTGTGCGTAAGTCGTCGGATTTTTGATTATTATTTTGGTAGTACAAATACTACATGGTAGAGGGCAAATAGAGCAAACTATTTCCCGAGGTACTGGCTACGGGCTTATCACCCGAACCCGAAGGGTGAGGGGTGATACGCCCGTAGCCAGTACCGAGGGAAATAGTGTGCCCTATTGTCCCGATCATACCATGTAGTATTTGTTTTATTACACCTCACTAGTGTGACTCTGGGGATGAGATTGTAGGGAAATAGTCAAAACTATTTCCCTAAATAGTCAAAACTATTTCCCTAAATAGTCAAAACTATTTCCCTAAATAGTCAAAACTATTTCCCTAGGGAAATAGTACTTGTGGTAGGAATTGGCCAATGAATTGCCATGATTAGTTCATGAATATATATGAGGTGTAATAACAATATTTGCCTTTAAAACACTTTCCACGCGACAGGCGTCTCTGCAGACGCCATTCCAAATGTTCACAAAATGTGTATAAAATGTCAACATTATAGAATTTCATTACCGTATTTAGAATCCCCATGAGAAAATGCTTTGAAATAATTACAATCATGCCTAGAATTGGATCAGAAATCATTGAGATTTACTTTAAAAGTTGGACAAGGTTTTTGAAAAGTCTGTTTTGTATAATATGGTAACACCAATGGCCGCGTGGAAAGGACCAGGCGATTTAATGGTCAGTAAAAACACATTGTACATTTTAGACAGCGTTGAAGGTTGAACAAATCAAGTGACAAGAATTATTGAAGTTATGACTTCAGAGTGATTTTGAATGAGTTAATGACCGATGACACTGGCGCAGATAGGGGGCTGATATGGTGATGCGCTAATGTTGGTCGTATAGGGTAGTGGGTAAAACCAACCTGTATTAAAAGTAAAAGAAGTATTACAAATATTTCTTACCAAAATACGAAGGCAACAAATGCTTGAATCAATAGCTGCATGCATGTACTGTTATCAGCCAAAAGAATGACAACATTTCATGGTACTGTTATCTAGTTAAGACTATTTTGGAAAGCATAACACACGTTTTCTGCAACCAATTAAAATTCTTTAGAAATTTAATGGGACAGACTATCTGACTCAATACAAATCATAGACATTTGTTCACAGATTTTTAGAAAACAAATTCAAAATTTGAGTACAGTTGTTATTAGTCCACCTGTATCTAATAAACGTATATTGTAATTAGTCATCCATAAGATACGCTCGGGTCCTGCATGATTACTTGGTAATAAATACTTCGACCAGTTGAGCGATAGTTTCCATGGTAATCACTAATGAGTGTATACTTATTGTTACTTCAAAGGTGTTAAAGCATTGGCTATTAGTGCTACTGATACATCTGATTTTGAAAGCCGTAATTTGGTGCTGGAATTCGTACCTGGTGAGACTGTGCAGGAATTTCCCATTGCTCTGTCTAACAACCGTGACCCAGAAGGAAATAAATCGTTCAACATAACGTTGTCAGAGGTTTCTGGAGGTGGAGTACTTGGTCGTTGCTCACAGGCAAATATCATCATTATAGACGATGACAGTAAGTCAAATATTTATTTTATGAAATTAAGACATGATGAATATATCGCACCGCACAAACTTAAAAATATGTATATAATAAATAATGACCCCATTGCGTGTGGAGCTTAGTTGACCCTCAATATTCAAAATAGACTAATAAATAGTCAAATTTGACTAATTATAGTACCTTATTGGTCCGATTTGAGGGTCAAATATACTCCGAATGCAATGGGGTCATTTTTTACTAAATTGTAAGTGTGCAGGAAAATTGTTATTTTCAAAATAAAATCCAGCATGATTCACGATATACTCTGGTGCAGTGGGGGAACCTAATGAATCTAGGGTAACGTATTAAATTAGGCCTAAAAAAAAAAGAGTTGACTTGCCCTTTCCGACCGACCCGAATTTTCGGAAATCTAGGGTCGGCTATTTTTTTTTTTTTCAACAAAAAAAATTAAAAATTAATAAATTTAAAAAAAAAGAAGATGAAAACGTGTTTTTGAGTAGTATCTGCTTGTTTAAAAATCAAAAAATAAATAAAAAAATAAAATCAAAAATCAAAAATCAAAAAAAAAAATCAAAAAAAAAAAAAATCAAAAAAATTTTTTCTTTAAAACGTGTTTTTGTGCAGTAAATTTTCAAACAAATTCAAAAAAATTCAACAAAAAAAATCCAACCGTCCGACCCTGACTTTGACCCTGAAAGTGCAAGTCAACTTCGTTTTTTTGCCTTACAGTCAGCTCAAATAGTGACTACTATCTTTCTGTACACACACATATAATATGTATTCATATACATACCTCCACTAGGCGTGGCGCACCAATGGAGTAAACAAATAGCCAAGAAAGAATGATGGAGGCAACTAAGCTGCTTCCATCGTTCCGTCCAAGGACGACCGATGATGATGATGACTATCTTTCCATAGTTAATATAGATTTGAAAACACACATTTGCAACCATAGTATATTGGCATGTATTCATCTCAAACTATGGTTAGGGGAGACGTCAAAACTCGACCGCCCGTTGACTGCCGGTTACGGGCGGTTCCGCCCGGTTCTTTCAGGTCAAATGTTTTACTGGTATATGAATATTCGCGCATGCAACACTGAACAACCGCCGGTTGACTTAATGCTGTAATCTGACCAATTTACACTATCAATCTGTTACTTTGCGGTCATAATAGCTCTCTCTATAATCGTTCTATAAAAAAAAACATTCATAGACTTTCGGTATTGATTTTAAAAAGTTAATTGAGCTATAACAGATTGAAAAAGCCAACCCAGCGAAAATCAATAGCTGTATTGTACTGGTGTCAACTGAGACTTTTAAGTCTTAAAAGAGCCCATTACTTCAAGATGTTATTGCTCACGTGTGTGACGAGGCACTTTCAACCGGTCGTGTTCACCAGAGTGTTACTATTTGACCTCATTATGTGTGTATATTATAACAGACGACACGTTTTGTGAGAACCGAACGGAACCGGCCGTAACCGGCGGTTGCCGGGCGGTCGAGTTTTGACGTGATCCTTAAATCATTTTACGGGCAGCTGTGATTACCAATATTTAAATATCAAGTGCTGCAAAGAGAGAATTTTGTAACGTCAGGGGCGGCAATCCTGTATGGACGAGTGGACATGTCCCCCCATGTTTTAGGGTGGGGTGAACACAATATAAAATGTCCCCCCCCCCCCATGTTTTGAGTTTGCATGTGATCGAAATAGAACAATTAAGAAACTCCTAATAATCCGTTGGCAAGACCGACGACGGCATCCAAGAACAGTGACGTCAAGATGAGAAACAGACACTATTTCACCTTTTATATTAACACAACATCATAAAGTAATATCATTTGTATCAACATTCAACAATGAACATTTCAATAAAATATCGGTCAAAGTGCCCATCAAATCACACCAAATGGGTTCGAAAATTGAGACAAATCGAACGATGAGGGGCCCCCTCATCATACTCCCCCTCTCCGCGCTAGCACGGAACGGGTGCTTCGCACCTTGATGCTTCGCACATTCATTCATTTTGGACGGGTAACTTATGATCCCCCCCCCCCCCCCCCCACATTTAAATGTGGATTGACGCCCGTTTTGTAATGTTATTGTAATACCATTTCCCCGAAAGCTGTATATAGCTTTGAACGGTCCAATTACCAAGTGCTGGAATCAGATGATGGGACTATAATGGTAAATATAATACGTGACGGACAGACGGATGTGCAAGGGGGTGTAGGTAAGTAAATACACTGTTTTCACGTGTACTCAACGATATTTTTACGCCCAGTATAATAGTGAATTTCTGCTGTCGATAAAGGTACGAGCGCACATAACCAGGGGCGTCCACAGACCCTTTTGAATGGGGGGGGGGGGGGGGGGGGGGGGGGGGGATAGGATATTTAAAAAAATGCGCACGGTCAAATTAATCACACGGTCAAAACATTTCGCACGGTCACCAAATAGTCCCACAGTCAAAATATCGCACAGTCAAAACAACAGCACAGTCAACAACAAATGGCCTATCATCGATAATCCACCCAAACTGTGGCGCACGCTACAAGCACACCTCACCGACAATTTTGTCTTACAGAATTGTTATGGTCAAAATCGCAAATGTACCGACGTAATATCGTTTGTGCCGACAGATTTGAAGAATGGGGCAGATTTTGCCGACAGATTTAATTAATGGGGGGAGGGGGTGTCACACCCCTACACATCCCCTTTGGGGACGCCCTTGCACATAACTCGTATGGGTAGTCAAGTCACTGAAGTACTACCAAAGTAGCTGCACCATACCTGTAACTGTGCTAACTCTGAAACTACTCTAGTTTGTACAACACCTGTACAGGCACTTGTACAATACCTGTACAGGCACTTGTACAATACCTGTACAGGCAATTGTACAATACCTGTACAGGCACTTGTACAATACCTGTACAGGCAATTGTACAATACCTGTACAGGCAATTGTACAATACCTGTACAGGCAATTCTACAATACCTGTACAGGCACTTGTACAATACCTGTACAGGCACTTGTACAATACCTGTACAGGCCAATTGTACAATAACTGTACAGGCAATTGTACAATACCTGTACAGGCAATTGTACAATACCTGTACAGGCACTTGTACAATACCTGTACAGGCAATTGTACAATACCTGTACAGGCAATTGTACAATACCTGTACAGGCAATTGTACAATACCTGTACAGGCACTTGTACAATACCTGTACAGGCACTTATACTATACCTGTACAGGCACTGGCTGTCAAGTAACCATGATGCCGGCCATAAGAAAAAGTGTGTATTAATTTCAGTTTTACAAAAGTACTGAAGTATCTGTTTTTTGAATGGACGCGTCACGCGTACATGAGGGCCCATACAATGACATAGCAAGCCTGAGAAGCATCTCTCACTCTCAGAACAGGTATTAAAATAACATGTATTAAAAGAATGTTGATTAAAAAGTACAGTACATTGGTTACAAATTAAGCGTTGGTTAAAATTTACTTTTAATACTGCGTTGGTTAAAGACAGGGAATTGAGTCTCTTATCTGCCCATTGTTGAGATTTGGTTCAGTATAGCGCACTCTATAAATCCTTCACCCGGAAGTTACAGCGTAAACTGTCAATCATTCGTTGTGAATGAATATTCAGTCATGACTGTTCATGACCTCACACGATGTGATCGTCGCGATCCGGCGTCATTCCCAACTGATCTGATTACAATATTCAAACAACGCCACGCCCCTCCTCTGTCACTGCCAGACGAAGCCATCACAAAATTCGTATTTTGTTCTACGTAATTTAATTTCAAATAACCAATTCTGAATGTTTCGTGTCATATAAGAACTAAATTCTGCCATCATTAAGCAAATCAGTTCTACTCTAAATCACAATCAGGCTTTGTTTACCATTGATGTACTATTTTTGTGCCACAAATCATGTTTTGAGCCGATAAAATTAACCACGTCTTAGGTCGAGTGGTTTGCTACGACCATAATAGTACGCCCCCTACAAAACCTTCACCCGGCCGAACCCGTGAATTTGGTTTTAGTAGGCGAAATTTTGTCTGAGGAGTGACTTCTCCCATTGACTCCCTGTTAAAGAGTAAACATATAATTCATTTTTAGTTTATTCAACGTTGATGCCTTACATCATAATGTTAACCAACAATAGGTCATAACAAGATTCCCGCCAAAGAATTTCAATGGCGGGAAATATTTTGTGCAATCCGCAATTGTTAAACCACGTCAGAATTTGTATTTGAAATCAATGGTGTCATTTACCGCCCTTGGTATATTGTGCTCATTATTGGTCCAATATTGGTTTAACATTGGCTCTCTTCAATTGGCATCATGTTGCCAACCAATATTGGACCAATATTGGTTTTACATTGGCGCTCTTCAATTGGCATCGTGTTGGCAACCAATATTGGTCCAAAATGGGCACAATATACCAGGGCGGAAAATGACACCATTGCGTTCATATACAATTTCTGACGTGGTCTAACAATTGCGGCCGCTGTCACAAGTTATCGTTTTCCGGCCTTTTGGCTAGGATCATGTGTAGTATATGTGTTGACATCGCTCATACCAGAAAAGCCCGCACACTGTTGGGTCTGCATATGGAAGGTGTTAGCAGACAGCCGACCATTGCACTGCCGGTTGGTGACGAAAGCTACCTGACATGTCAAGCTTACGCTTCATGGGTTCATCAGGTAGTCTAGTCATGTCTGCGAAGGACCTTCGCTGTGCCATTTTTTTGGTCCCCGCGTACAGGCAGATGGGAGTAGGTCTGGATTTCCTTCGGGTTGTCCAGGATACCACCTCATCTGTTATAAGGGGCCACCTGGGAGGCCGGTTGTGTCTGTCCTGTCCCTTGAAGGTTTTTACTGTAGCTTGGCTTGCGCTTGCCGCGGCTTTCCCTTCTTGGGTCAAAAAAAGAGAAAAAAGAAAGGACAAGGCCTGTCCTGTGCCTTCTCCTGTCCCTTGTCCTGGGCTTGCCCTTTGCCAAAGTTGGTCCTGGCCACGGGGTTGGCGCCAATATTGAATGCCAATATTGGGCCAATATTGGGCCAATATTGTATTGTTGTCTGGGTTAAAGTTTAGCAAAAAAAATAAAAGTGTAACCAACATATTAACCAACAAATGACTAAAATTGTAACCAACCACAGGTTAAAGTTGAATCAACAGCTGTTGTTTAAAACATATTAGCCAACAAATGATTACAGCTGTTGTTTACGGTTTTAATCAACCAATTGTGTGGTTTACCTGGTAACCTCCCGTTGGTTAAAATGTTAACCAACATGGTTAAAGATTTTAACCTTTGTTCTGAGGGTGCTGTAAAGGACATTATTTGAAGTCGGTCTTGAAATTTAAAGTGGTCGTGGTAACAGTAAATGGTATAGTACTACATTAGCAAGCAGGCTCCGATAGTATTAGTTAATTATAACTTACCGCTACCCCAATATTTACGTGCATTTCATAGTGATGTTACTCAAAAGGATATAGTAGGTTAAGAGGCTATAGACTACCCCTAACTCCAGACGGTTGGCTTGTAGGAATAAGGCAAACAGGAGGGAAAATTAGAAAATATTTACATAACCCTGATCGCCGCGATGAGAGTCCAAGTGATCGTGCATCACTAAAAGGGGTCGGGCTCCCAAAAGTACGTTTTTCAAAATATATATTTCAATCACGCGCGGCCATTGAGATGAGGTGAGTGAGATTGGGAAAGCGGGGTCAGCGGTGCATGCAATGCTTCTGGTGATTTTTGTTGTTGTTGATATGGCAGGATAAGAGTTTTGGTAGGCTTTGAACATGGTATATTTATAGACCAATTATTTATATTTATAAAATCTCTTCCTAAATACTAACCGCTAAAGACAATTGTAACTTATTTAAATCAATTGCTCTTACAGATGTTAGCATTCTTAGTGCGAATGCACGCGAAGGAGTTGATTACCGAATCATCGGTTCTACATCCGTGGTGTTTCCTCCAGGATCAACCAATGAAGCATTTCGACTAACCCTTGTGGATGACTTTGTTGTCGAAGATACCAAGAGAATATCGATGAACCTTGTCAACCCAATGAGTGGATTCGTTAATGGGATTCCTAATACCGAAGTTCGTCTGCTAGATGACGATGGTAAAATATTTAATGTACTTTTCATAGTTTGGCTGAAATCACTCCGTTTCTCGATAGTAAGCCATTATAAACCATTTGGGGATGACACTGATAGATGGCGCTGTAGTTGGAATGTCGGTGACGTTGTCGTATGCTTATATATTTAATTGAAATGTACACATAATTTCTGGAACAATTATACACACACCCACACCTCCACACCTGATTCGGGTATCATTGTATTGTAACATATCTTTCGCGGAGAACGAAGTGGAAATCAAAACAAACCAGTCAATCAAGGTTATCATAGTTGTTAACACAGACTTGAACCGATAGGTCGATTTATCGACCTATCGGGGAACGTCGTATAACCCGATAGGTCGAAAAATTGATCATGGTCATGTGACTTGAAAGTCATATGATGTTCACCCTATGTGAAAACTGTCAAAAATAGCACGAAATTGGATGAACATGCAACCAAACATTGCGCAGATGAATCCCAAAAATGCATTGTTTTAGGCTCATGATTGGCAATTTTTGCGATAAAAACGGATGTTTATGTTATAACATTATACGTCTGAGTAGATTGGCATGATACGGATTGCCCTCTGTCATCGTTAACATATATTACCGATGATAGAGGGCAGAAACATTCAGTCAGAGGGTGTAGGAATGACTGAAAATTAACTTGAGGTTTGGCTACCGACCCTGCCTATACTTCCGGGTTCAAAGGTGGCATACTGGGTATAAGGTAAGCAAAAAACACAGTTGTTTTGTTTAATTATCATGTCTTTATTCAATATAAATACATTTACACACAGATAAATACAAATCAGGACAGTATTACATTGAAACAACAAATTATAATAGCATGTACTATATTTAGTATTTTACCCCCGGAGAAGTCAGGGTGGGTGTACCGAACCTTTATAATAATTTAGGGTTCAAAGGGTTAAAGAAAACATAAGCGACTCCTACACACTGCCATTATACTAGTTTTTTTCCATGTAAATGTAACACAATAACACTATTGAAGGCTGCACCCTCACCCACACAATAAGTCTCATACGGAGTGGCATTTCCCAAATTTGTCACCGTTTTGTCATTCGTAATATACAGCGAAGGTGATAATTACTTGATTTCACATGACAGACGAAGCTATTTGATGATATTTTTTCAGCAACATTTTACCTCGACGTGTTTCCAACAGAAGTTCAAGAAGCGACTGGAAATACTTTCGTTATATGCACAGTCAAACGGAAAGGTTATCTTCAAAAATCATTTACTGTTTGTGAGTAAAATATAATTATTTGCCATGCGATTGAGTGGCCGTCTTTGCTGGGTGGGAAACCAGTAGCAGGCGTGCTACAAATTATATACTATAGTACACTCTCAGAACAAAGGTTAAAATCTTTAACCATGTTGGTTAAAATTTTAACCAACGGGAGGTTACCAGGTGAACCACACAATTGGTTGGTTAAAACTGTAACCAACAGCTGTTGGTTAAACTTTAACCTGTGGTTGGTTACAAATTTTAATCATTTTTTGGTTAAAATGTTTTGACCAACAGTGTTGGTTAAACTTCAACCTGTGGTTGGTTACAATTTTTAATCATTTGTTGGTTAATATGTTTTAACCAACAGTAGTTGGTTAAAAATGTTGGTTAAACTTTTCTTCTTTTTTTTGCTAAACTTTAACCCATACAACATTACAATATTGATGTTTCATTGGCCCGATATTGGCTTTCAATATTGGCGCCAACACGTGGCCAGGACCAACAAGGGACAGGACAAGGCACAAGATCCTAGCCACGAGGCCGGGAAGCTATAACTTGAAACAGCGGTCGCAATTTTTAGACCACGTCAGAATTTGTATATGAAATCAATCGTGTTATTTTGCGCAAAATATTTTCCTCGCCAATGAAATTCTTTGGCGGGAATCATGTTATGACCATATTGTTGGTTAAAATTATGATGCCTTAACCAACGTTGAATAAACTAAAAATTACTTATATTTTTACTCTTTAACCAACGCAGTATTAAAAGTAATTTTTAACCAACGCTTCATTTTTAACCAATGTTGTATACTTTTTAACCAACATTTTTTTAACCCATGGGTTTTTAATACCTGTTCTGAGAGTGTACCAGACTTGCAAAACAAGATCACGTGCAAATAAATACTGACCTCAAAAGTGTTTTCTATTTTCATTTTTTTTCTTCTTTTTACGGTCATTTTGAAGTGGGAAAGGTGGAAAAGCCTGACCTACCCAGCCCGAAAGATCCGTTTTCACTTAGAACAGGGGTTTCCTTAGTGTGTGGTCAAGTGTTCAGTACTTCCCCTTTTGGTGTCAGGATATTGTATTGAATTCCAACTTGTAGAATAACACTGATGTTACGTGACAGACGGTAAACGGAATCAACTTTAGGCAATACAAATGAATTATAAAATGTGTTGATTAATTTAATTTGTAATTTGTAATAACACATATCAAAACGTTGAAACTATTTTAAATTGTTCGGATTTAGTAATACTTTATTAATGTTCATGTTTGTTTTAGATTTACGAACCATTACCTCTCAGAGAACCAAACGAGCAGATGATTTTGTGCCAGTTGATCGACCTTTGACCTTTGGCCCAGGTCAATCTACCAGCGAGGAAGTTCGCGTTATGATACCGGACGATAACGTGGCTGAAGCAACCGCAACATTCATTATTGAGTTGTATGGGATACCAACGGAGGCGATTGGGGAACCAAGTCGAGTTGAAGTTACTATCCGTGATGATTTCGACAATAACCAAGGTTGGAACAATGCAATTCACAGATTAATATTTGGGGCATCAAGCAGAATATCTATAGGCGCGGCAAAAGCATTAGTTCAATATACTATGAAGTATTAGCTACTTTCCAAAGAAGATTTGTTATATAGCACAGCATGCTTAGCAACACTAAGGTGCCAACAGGAATTTTCGCCAAAACAAACATTGTTAAACAGCTGGAGATCGTCTGTCTAACTATATTTTGGCTCCAAACAAGCCTGGGCCAAGCAATATTGCGTTTTGGGAAGACATATGCGCCCTCGCCCCCCCCCCCTCGCCCCCCCCCCCTCGCCCCCGCCCCCCCCTCGCCCCCCCCCCCCCCCCCCCCCCCCCCCCCCCTCTGGCTACGCCACTGTGTATATTTCAACATTTCTCTTGACGGAGGGTACAGTGTAAGGCATAATTGACTCCTAATGATATCATTGTTTCGCACGTAAACTTCAGGAATTATATATTTATCCAGATATACCGGAGTTTCAATATGATTTTGTACCCTATTAGTTGCATTAATACTACAACTGATATTCTTCTATTCTTCTAAGGAATCAAGTGATCTAAATAATATCTGGACTGTTCAAACGTCATCTGCCCATTCGGTTGCCTTTCCATACGCAGTAATGCATGGCAGCATCGCAGTCTTATTTTATGAAATTTTCTTTACAGCCGATGACGATGCCCAGAGTACTCCAAAGTTCCGGTTTGAGCGTGAATCATACGCCGTGTTGGAGTCTGACATGTTACAAATCCCTATCATCCGAGAAGGCAACCTCGATCAACCAGGATCTGTAGGTAAGAGTTCGGCCCATCAATGGAAAAACAATCTAACTTCAATTGGAGGTTTTTGAGATAAGTTCATATCCCAGGTAAATCGAGGGCGCTCTTTCCAATGGTCATATTCAATTTTCACGATATTGCTTGGTTTCGAAGATAGCACAAGCTATCTTGGGCAAATTTTACATTTTTGCTCCAATTTCTATGGAAAAACAAGTTAATTTAATATAGACCTTTTTTAGTTCAACTGTTCCATGGAAAAACAGACTAACTCTACTTACATTCTTCTTCTTAATAATCGCGCAAAAATTGCTGACTGATTTTCTATGCAAAAACAATCTATCTATAAGATAGATTGTTTTAACAAAGATTTTAATGCTTTTCATGAAAAGCTATCTTAAGGGAGCGATCGTTATTTATGGCAGGGGGGGAATGGTAAAATTTAGGGGGGAACGCGAAATTATTTTTCCGGAAAGAGGGGGGGATGCGTTATTTTTTTTAAGGAATGAGGGGGGAACGCGAAAAAAAAATTCAACTCTCAAAGAAAAAAAGAGGAAAGAAGGAAAGAGAAAAGGAAAAAAAAAGGAAAAAATAAGAAAAAAAATAGTGAAAAAAAAGCCTGTTAAATTGTTGAAGCACATGGATAACGTGTTGAAGCACATGGATAAAATGCACAGAAATCATGTTTTTCTTTATATTTCACCAACATGTAAATTTAATAATACTGTACATACAATAATGTAGTATAACAAAGATGGTGGCAAATGCCTTGAATACAAAAGTGGAACTAGGTCGCAGTGCTCGATTTTGGCCAAAACAGTTTACATGCACTCAGGTGCATGTAACTCAAAATAATTACATGCACAACATTGATGGTACATACACATGAGAGGGAGTTTTAATATGAGAAAACATTTCAAGTTTTGCAAAATACAAGAAATTAAGGGATTTGGTTCACTGAAAGTCTGGAAGCAATTTTTGTGAGTTGCTGTTCATCTTGAAATGTACATGCATTTGTGCATGTGTAAAATCGAGCACTGACTAGGTGCAGTATGTGCACATCATTTCACAAATACAAATTAGATAAAACATTTAAATGAAGCTTAATCAATTTATGTAACTCGTTAAACATAATTAGTCGGCATGGTGGAGGTGGGGATGATAAGGTTGCAATATTCAAATGAGCTTTTAGTAGAAATTGCATAGAGAACCCACATTTTCTGTAAAAAGAGTCATGATGTTGAAGTTTACAGTCACTATCATGTCTGTATTTAGTGTAAAAAGACAATTTTTAATGAAATATAAAACACTAATTAATTAAAAACTAATTAAATCTTATAAACGATGTGATTAGGGTAATCCTGGATAGGCACATTGACCTACACTGAGCCAAAAAAGAAACTTATAAAAAAAAGAAACTTGTACAATTTTAACAGATCACCAAATAAAATTCTGTGCATGAAGATGTACCAAATTTGGATACAATATTACTGCAATGTATTGCCTCAAATGGCAGTCAATAACCAATTGTTTGCTTCAATGACACAAGAGAAATGCGCACTGACCCTATGGTGATCTGTTAAAATTTTATAAGTTTCTTTTTTAGCTCAGTGTATAATGGGATTTTGCATTTCAAAATGTATGATTTATGAATTTCATTATAAGGGTTGTCATCTTCAACCTCAGTTAAATTGTCCATTACACTGTACAATCAATCAATCTAATATAATGTTACAATGAAATGAATCAGTGCATGTTAAACCTATGACGATTACATTTTGTACCACCCTGTATACTACTAGCCTGCTGTGTAACAGTTCATACTAAATATTATTTAGCCTTTTATTCCTTGGAATAAAGGTCTAACACATGCTTGAAATACAGTCCTACTTCTATAGCCTTTTCATTCTGTATACAGTCTAACCAACCGAGTCAATAACACATTGACAGTGACTAATCTTAAATTTTGAAACACCACGTATAATCTTTAAAAAATAACTCCTAATTTTGATGGGGTATATTTTTTTTCAAGTAGGAAATAACAATCCTTCATCAAATTTCAGATTCTGACAAGTTATTGATATGTTTTGATGTATTTTGAGCTACTTTGAATATAGCTAGCTATTTTCTATAATTAATGAGCGTAATAATTTTTACTTTTTGCACACCCTGTATAGTATTACTGTAACTAAGAAACCCCACAAATTATACATTTTTGGAAAGGGAAAATCATATGCTTTCTCATCAATAAGTTAGATTTTAATTTCTACATACTGGGAAAAAATGTGAGTCCTTTTAAAAAGTTAAGTATTTCATGTAAATTTCTTTTGTTACACCCTATATGATTTTTTGGCCACCCTGAATATCAGGTTAAAATTAGTGCCATTATAAAAATCCTTAGTATATCAGCTTTCCAAAAATGTATGGTTATACATACTTTAGATAACTATGCTTGTGATACAGTTAAAAAGGTGCCAAGAGAGGTGATTTTCACCAAATTGCTAAATGTGCACCAATTGGGTCCCAACTTTAAAAATGTGACCCAATGTGATATTGTTTGCATTTTTGTATGCTTTGTCAACCAGATAGTTTTATGAGACTGATGAATGCAAAACATTGTCGCATTCTTTAAAGTTTGGTACCACTTGCTGCACATTCACACATAGTTTAAAATCTAGCATTTTATTTCTGAAGTACAAATCAAATAGATTGAATACACAGCACCTAGTTCATAAATGACACAACTCTATATTTAATGTCACGATGTGATTTTGGTTGCATTTTTGTATGATTTGTCAACGAGATGGTTTTATGAGACTGATGAATGCAAACATTTTGAAATAAAATATAGAGTGTAAAAATCCTATGATATTGTTTGTTTGTTTAAATACTTAAAGTTTCACATATATGCAATTTTCACTCATGAAATATTGTCGTAGTTTGCAATGTACAGCCTATTGAGTGTACCTATATATATTCACTGACTAAAAATATACATGTCAAAGTTTACTGTGAAAAATAGTTTCTTAAAAATTGCCAGGGGGGGAACCTGAAATATTTTGTCAGTTGTTAGGGGGGAACCCGAAATAAATAACAGCAAATGGAGGGGGGATCTGAAAAAAAAATGTGAAAAAATGTGAAAAATGCCCATTCCCCCCCCCTGCCATAAATAACGATCGCTCCCTAAGTTAGATGGTTTTACAGTGGAAATCCTTGGCCACTAGGGGGCGACATATGACTCTAACTTCCTCACTTGCCACTCAACTGCTGCAGTCATGAATCAATTTAGCAGAGGATATCTGATGCTACAAACAGTTCTTAAAAAGAAAAAAGGTAAGCCCACAATGATGTAATTTTGTATCTAAACAGGAAGAAGAAAATGTGCAATAAATTTAGATGCATGTCATGTAAATCATTCATTTTATGAGCTTATACTAGGGTACTAGTATTTTTGTAATGACATGCCGGGGCGTTCATGTAAGCTTACTTATTTCCTGAACTTAACATGAAAAATGTGTTGTTGTGTGTAGCATATTTTAAGTTCAGGTAAAGGCCTATGATTAATATTATTTTTAGACCGTTACATAGCAGGTACTAACATGAAATGTAAACGAAAGCTACAAACTTATGCAACATGACCAATCAGATGCATAAAATATATAGGCTAGGCCTAGCATAGGCCTAGGCTAGGCCTAGCATAGGCCTAGGCTAGGCCTCTCGCCCAGTTGCTTCCATAGGCTATGATTTGCGCTATTATACCATTGTTCTTAGACTTATGGCTGTCTCACAAAATATGCTCGTTATTTGCAGAACACAACTTTTACACACAGAAGTCTAAACGCTAGGTGGAGTCGATTCAAGTAGGCCTACAGAGTAATGCGTAATACTAATAGGCCTACGCATCGGGCGCTTAAAGTCACGACGCAGTGACAGCGTAGTGCGCGCGGCAATCTGTGATCGCGCATCTGCAGTTAAACGCGTCTTTGGTCTTCAATCGTTATTCCCATGAGTACCGTTTAATGAGGGTCTTATTATTATTTAAAGTCGATATAAAATGATAAGCCTTATTTAAAATTTAAAAAAAGTGATGTCCCACGTTTACAGTTTGAAAA
The DNA here is from genome assembly GCA_035610835.1 of Ophiura sarsii. Classification (NCBI taxonomy): domain Eukaryota; kingdom Metazoa; phylum Echinodermata; class Ophiuroidea; order Amphilepidida; family Ophiuridae; genus Ophiura; species Ophiura sarsii. The sequence goes on from CM069446.1 coordinate 40,130,931, forward strand.
AAAACACCACTTGTTTGCGCAGGTTACCCCCCCCCCCTCCCCCTCCCCTCCCCCTCCCCTCCCCCTCCCCTCCCCCTCCCCCAAAAACCAACAACAACAACAACAACAACAACAAAACACACCTAACAAAACAAAACAAAAACAAAATCAAGTAAAATCAACCAAATACTCAGGTGTTATGAATTTATCATTTATCTTACAGAAAGTGGCGATCCTAAAAAAACCCAGAAGAGCGTAGCTACGGCGAGCATTGACAGCAATGGGAAGAAGAAAGGAGCTTGGAGGAATGGAGACAGCAGAAATCAACTACCTCAAAGAGCGACAGCAAGGACTGAAGAAAGCAAAAATCTACAGTCAAGACAGAAAGCAGATAGGATTAAAGACAGCAGACTTCAAGTACCAAAGTCTAAAGTGCCTGCTGCTATGTTGGATGATAACAATGACATGGAGCATCAGCAATCAATGCAGAAAGCTAAACATGATATTGAAGTGCCTATGGATATTGACAGCCTGGAATCATCTGAAGATGAGTTGGATCCCGAGTTGGATGTGACTACAGACACAAAACAAGATTCTAAGAACACAAGTGCTGGAAATGCAATAACAAGTGAGTATTTACACACCAAGATTATTACAGAGTAGGCCTGTCCATAATAACTAACACTGCAAATACAACAAGAACTATTATATATGAATATTTTTCATTTTATGAATATTTTTCATTTTAACAATAAATATTCATCATTTGTATTGGTGTAGGCTCCCGGTACCAGGAGCACAAGCAAACAGATGAAAACAGCGGACAACAACTACCAGCACAGAGATATTTGACTCTTGAAAATTACACTGATGTGCCTAGGCCCCGACATGCACATCAATATGTATCAGTAGAAGAGTCAGAACTGGATTCAAACACAACTCAAGAGTCTGTGAACACAAGCACTGAAAACACAGTGACAAGTGAGTATATTTAAAAATCAAAATAGCAAACAATATAAACAGGCAGTAACAATCTTAGTACTTATAAAATCAATCACTAAAACTAAGATATAGTATGTTGTTTTCATTATCATTATTATCTTTACATGTATGAACAGATGGAATTACTATTGATCTTACAGGAAACAAGGATCAACCTAAGCTACAAGATGCAAATACATGTACAGAAGACAGTGGACCTCAAGACATGATGTTAAGTGATGATGTAATTTCTGCTATTTATTCATTGTTGGATGAAGCACAGACAGGTACATTATCAAACGAGTTTTACTTTCTTTACAGCATATAAACATAGAATTCAATTATTAGGGACATTATGATGTAAAGGGATCAAATTAAATATAAACATACCAGATAAACGTAATAACTAATAAACACAACACCAAAAGTAAGTTCCCCCTCAAAAGTTCATCATAACATCGTAAGGTAACACATTTTACCAATAAAACATATTAAAGAAATAATCCTATGACTGTTTCCTAAGTTTTGTTTGAAAATGAAACATGTCCTGAACATGTCGATGAGTTCATGGCTGAATGAGCTCAAATGGAAGACAGAAACTGCCCTTCTCAAAAGTCACAAAAGGTTATGAATGGCTTAATTAATTCTTACAAAACGGCAATCTGTAACCTTTAAAAAAATCATAACTCCACTATAACCTATTGAGCTCATCTTGGCACTATTGCTTTTCTTTTTTGATCCCCTGTCCAATGGTACCAAATTTGTTGTGGTTTCTTGAAAAAATGAAAAAAGTACCATTCATAACCTTTGTGACATTTGAGGAGGGCAGTTTTTGTCTTCCATTTGAGCTCATTCAGCCATGAATTCATGGACATTTTTCATTTTCAAACAACACTTAGGAAACAGTCATAGGATTATTTCTTTAATATGTTTTATTGTTCAAATGTTTTACCTTACGATGTTATGACGAACTGTTGAGGGGGGGGGGGGGGGGGGTTGACTTACTTTTGGTGTTGTGTTTAGATGGATACAATACTTTGTTTTTATAATAATCAGAACAAGAAAACGGAGACCAGCCAGAAGTAGAGAATAATGAAAATTGCAGCACCGAGACTCCGATGAACGTTATGGATCTGCCGCATGGCAAATTAGGTATGACAAGAGGGTACATTTTGTACAAGAATCATGGCTATACTAGTTAATGGGTTCACTTCAAAATAATACAATTGTGTGCAATTGAATTAGATTTCAAAAAAAGGTTTTCAAATAGTAAGTTTTAAACACGGTTTATTTGTTCTAATTACCCACGGCAAACACAATCAGATAAATCATAACATATATTTTGAAAATAAATTAGAACCTAACAACAGATCCAAAATGCGCTACTACTTTAATATCTCTGTACAAAGTTATTCTACATATATTGACTGGTCAATTAGGCATGTACACGTAAAATGGTAATCCTTTATTATAGGGTGTCTCAAAAAGTACCAACAAAATACTACAACTCTTATGAATGTGGTACAAATTTCAAGTTAAGGCTAAAATAAAAGCTGAGATTTTTCAAAAATATACAAGGCTTTAAAGCTAGAGAGGTTAGCAAAACGTGATTTTACTGGTTTCACAAAATTTTACTGATGTTTTGCATTATTGATATGCAGCCCTACATATTTTTGCGGCTTTCATTTTAGCCTAATTAAACAAAAGAAGTTCGTATCATATAAACAACAGAAGTTACATCCAAGTATTTTTGGATACATTTTTGAGACACTCTGTATATATCTTTTTTTTCTCAGCTAAGAAAAAGCGTTACAGTTCCGAAGAGCGCAACGAAAGGGATAGAAAGAAGCACCCCATGCGGCAATCTTGTGAGGGGAACAATTGTAGGAAGAAATGCCATGAACAAATGTCAGAAGATCAGAGAAGAGATATTTGGCAGAAATTTTGGCAAATGGATTACAACAGAAGGAGAACATGGCTGGCTACAAACATTGAAGAAAAAGAAAAACAGTACCAAACAACAAAAGGAAAGTCACGAAGGTCAAATACTCGTATTTGGACTTTAGGAGGGAATATAGTATGCAAAACTTTCTTTTTGAATACATTGGGTTTCTCAAATTCAACAAGCGTTGATTTTGCACTAAAGAATACAGTAAAAACTGACAATATTGTGTTTGATACAGCCCCTGATGGTAGAGGTAGGTGTCAGCCGCCAAACAAATTTCCCGAAGGATATAGAGATTTAGTTATCTCACACATAGAATCATTCCGGCCACAAGTCTCACACTATAGGCGTGAACACGCTCCCAACAGGCGTTACCTACCAACTGAACTCAGTATTGCACAAATGCATGAAAAGTTCATTCAAAATCAATCTCAGAAATGTTCATACCAATATTACCACAACATCTTCCATAAATTAAATATCACATTCTCACCGCCCAGTAATGACAAGTGCAAAAGATGCGATGATCATGAAAAGGCACACCCTAAGCCTACTACAGTATCAGCATCTGAAGAGCACAAGTGTGAAGATTGTGAATGTGATCTGTGTGTGGGTTATCCTGACCACAAGAAAAACAAAAATCAAGCCAGAGAAGCTTTGCACAGGGATACTGCCCTGATGGAAGAAGTCGCTGATGGTTCTACAATTGTCACTAGCGTGGACATGCAGAAAGCTATATCAATGCCTAAATTACCAGTAAAAGACTACTACTTCAGCAGAAAACTTGTCCTCTTCAATGAGACTTTTGCTTGTCCAGGAAAGAATGCTCCCACCACATGCTTTCTTTGGCATGAGGCCAGTGCTGGAAGAAAGGCATTCAACATCACAAGCACCTACTACCAGTTCTGTCGAAAACATAGGGAAGCATCTACAATCATTTTCTACGGGGATAACTGTAGCTCACAAAACAAGTGCTGGATTTTATTTTCTGCTATGCCTCGCATCGTCAATGATCCAAGTACTGCCATAAATCGTATCACTTTCAAGTATTTCGAACCCGGACACAGTTTTATGCCGGCAGATAGTGTCCATGCCAATATCCAAACAAAACTCACCAAGTGCAACTATCTGGGAGACATGGTAGATTACATTGAGCAGATTGAAGGATCAAGAAAGAATATTTCATGTGTTCAACTAGACTATACTTCAATGAAGTTGTTTTCTCATGACAGTAAGAAAGTGCCGGTTCTCCTGAAAACAATGAAGATTGTTGAATTCAGAAGAGGCTCTTTGAAGTTGTACTACAAGGAGGCATTTGATCAAGAGGATTACCGTGAACTGGATTTCCTCAAAAAGACAACAACAAGAGAGATCCAAGCAAAGTTGAACAAGAATGACAACACAGTAGAGTGCTTACCTTCCATGGAAGCAGAACGTGGCATACCAAGCATCAAGAAAGAGCAATTGTTGAAGTTGAGCACTAGCCTACCAGCACACAAACGTATTTTCTTCCAACAGTTGCCTACAAATAATGCAGTTGCCGATCTTGAAATCATGGAAGATTATTAACTTAAATGCGAAAAAGTTTCTAAACTTCACCAGCTCACAAACATTCAGGTACCATACTTTCTTGTCATCACGGCTATCAGGATGTGTAAGTGTAATGTAATTTAAAATTGTACAGGCCCTTGTCACAATAAGCATTATTATATATTCTCTGTATTCTTGGTCTTTAACCATTCTTAATGTCAGCTGGAAACAACATCTTACAAAACATTTGATGAGCCGTTGGCTTTTCCAGTAGAAGGGTTACATCCTGAAGTTCTTCGTTGCTATCTGTAACCCACACACAGATCACTTCTTATCATTGTCATTGAATTATTACTGTAAAGACATTTTGAAATGTCATTCAATTGTGTACATATAAGATCTTACTTAAGATTGTCAATAAGCTGAATTAATAAAAGTTTGATGGAATTTGTTATTATGAATACATTATTCTCTCCATTTTAATTTCCATAACGTGATGTGTTCAAAAGTTGCTTGAAAGTATGAGAAATGTATATTGAAAACTTACATTACTCAGTAACATGTATTTAAGCGGTGTGATTTTTTCTATGGAAAAACCATATATTGTCATCACGGCTATCAAGATGTGTAAGTGTAATGTAATTTAAAATTGTACAGGCCCTTGTCACAATAAGCATTATTATATATTCTCTGTATTCTTGGTCTTGAACCATTCTTAATGTCAGCTGGAAACAACATCTTACAAAACATTTGATGAGCCGTTGGCTTTTCCAGTAGAAGGGTTACATCCTGAAGTTCTTCGTTGCTATCTGTAACCCACACACAGATCACTTCTTATCATTGTCATTGAATTATTACTGTAAAGACATTTTGAAATGTCATTCAATTGTGTACATATAAGATCTTACTTAAGATTGTCAATAAGCTGAATTAATAAAAGTTTGATGGAATTTGTTATTATGAATACATTATTCTCTCCATTTTAATTTCCATAACGTGATGTGTTCAAAAGTTGCTTGAAAGTATGAGAAATGTATATTGAAAACTTACATTACTCAGTAACATGTATTTAAGCGGTGTGATTTTTTCTATGGAAAAACCATATATTGTCATCACGGCTATCAGGATGTGTAAGTGTAATGTAATTTAAAATTGTACAGGCCCTTGTCACAATAAGCATTATTATATATTCTCTGTATTCTTGGTCTTGAACCATTCTTAATGTCAGCTGGAAACAACATCTTACAAAACATTTGATGAGCCGTTGGCTTTTCCAGTAGAAGGGTTACATCCTGAAGTTCTTCGTTGCTATCTGTAACCCACACACAGATCACTTCTTATCATTGTCATTGAATTATTACTGTAAAGACATTTTGAAATGTCATTCAATTGTGTACATATAAGATCTTACTTAAGATTGTCAATAAGCTGAATTAATAAAAGTTTGATGGAATTTGTTATTATGAATACATTATTCTCTCCATTTTAATTTCCATAACGTGATGTGTTCAAAAGTTGCTTGAAAGTATGAGAAATGTATATTGAAAACTTACATTACTCAGTAACATGTATTTAAGCGGTGTGATTTTTTCTATGGAAAAACCATATATTGTCATCACGGCTATCAGGATGTGTAAGTGTAATGTAATTTAAAATTGTACAGGCCCTTGTCACAATAAGCATTATTATATATTCTCTGTATTCTTGGTCTTGAACCATTCTTAATGTCAGCTGGAAACAACATCTTACAAAACATTTGATGAGCCGTTGGCTTTTCCAGTAGAAGGGTTACATCCTGAAGTTCTTCGTTGCTATCTGTAACCCACACACAGATCACTTCTTATCATTGTCATTGAATTATTACTGTAAAGACATTTTGAAATGTCATTCAATTGTGTACATATAAGATCTTACTTAAGATTGTCAATAAGCTGAATTAATAAAAGTTTGATGGAATTTGTTATTATGAATACATTATTCTCTCCATTTTAATTTCCATAACGTGATGTGTTCAAAAGTTGCTTGAAAGTATGAGAAATGTATATTGAAAACTTACATTACTCAGTAACATGTATTTAAGCGGTGTGATTTTTTCTATGGAAAAACCATATATTGTCATCACGGCTATCAGGATGTGTAAGTGTAATGTAATTTAAAATTGTACAGGCCCTTGTCACAATAAGCATTATTATATATTCTCTGTATTCTTGGTCTTGAACCATTCTTAATGTCAGCTGGAAACAACATCTTACAAAACATTTGATGAGCCGTTGGCTTTTCCAGTAGAAGGGTTACATCCTGAAGTTCTTCGTTGCTATCTGTAACCCACACACAGATCACTTCTTATCATTGTCATTGAATTATTACTGTAAAGACATTTTGAAATGTCATTCAATTGTGTACATATAAGATCTTACTTAAGATTGTCAATAAGCTGAATTAATAAAAGTTTGATGGAATTTGTTATTATGAATACATTATTCTCTCCATTTTAATTTCCATAACGTGATGTGTTCAAAAGTTGCTTGAAAGTATGAGAAATGTATATTGAAAACTTACATTATTCAGTAACATGTATTTAAGTGGTGTGATTTTTTCTATGGAAAAACCATCTATCTCTAAATAGATTGTTTTTCCATAGAAATTAAACGTAAATTTTAAGTTCAACTTCTATGGAAAAACCATCTATCTCTAAATAGATTGTTTTTCCATAGAAATTAAACGTAAATTTTAAGTTAAACTTCTATGGAAAAACAATCTAACTCAACAAAAAGTGCAATAACTTATTAACTACTTGCTAAAAAATAATCAAACTTCATCCAAAGAAATATTATTTAATGCCCTCTTATTTTAAATGATTGCCATTACCCAAAATTTAAAAGACAGAAAAAAGAAAATGAGGCAACTTCAATGCCATTTTTCTCAAAACGTCAAATTTCAAGATAGATTGTTTTTCCATGGAAGGGCCGAGTTATGGTTATATTGTACACAGGCTGTGTAACATTTTGTTAATGTATACATACGTTTTCAGTATGTGATATCAGATCATTTTAATTAACGGCGGCGGTGGCGGTGGCGCTGTGTGCAATCTCTATGGGGAATATAGAAAATGTTCCCAATTCTACGTTCAATTTACAATAACTCCTCATTCCTGTATCATGGTACGAACATGATTTTGCTCTCCCATTTTATAGATTATTTTATATTCTATAAGATTCTGTTTCAACAAACGTGACAACTATTATGTAACAATTGTAACTATGAATCGATTGCATTGTCCTTGGCTTCCCCTATTCGCTACACAGTGAACTTGCCCTAATTTATCGGTTTTACAGACATGAGTATAACAAAAAAAGTATTCGACTGATGATAGCAAAATTATACATTTTTGGAAAGCTCTCACAAACTAATAGGGGAATTCAAAAATGGCGTTTAAAATCAGGATAGGGTGCTTACCCCCAAAAATATACTTGTAAATTCTAATAGTTATGAAATTTAAAAGTTTGTGCTCATTTACCTCTTGGTATAGTATATTTCACCAAGTTACCATTGACAACCATTATGTTCTGATGGGTAATTGCATGAGGAACTAATATGCACAGTAAAATTGGGATAGGTATGATCAAAATATTATCGAGCTTAAATCAAAATATGAAAAATATTGATATTTTTTGAACATTCTTAATCACAACATGTTACCATTAGATCCTATCTGAATTCCAATAGCATATTTGGATTCCTTTTGAGATTACCGTTCAGAAAATATATACTTTTTATGAGGTAGAACAAGCAGTTATTGCGATATGCTAATTCGAATCTCAGATGGTGTAAAATGTAAAAATCTGGACATGCAACGGTAAGGGTGGCGAGTTCAAAACACATGGCCATATGAGTATTGCACCCAAAGTGCTACCGCAATTAATTTCTCCGGTAAACCCTGCATCGCTAAAAATACTAATGACTAAATCTAGGACGCGACGAATTGGACAAATTCGTGACTGTTCAGGCCTATTGGAATCGTTCACACTAGGCGATGTTTGCCGTGCGATGCGATGCGATAGCCTTACTTCCGGCGCAATGTACGGCAATTAATCGCAGGTCACTCTGGGTCAACGCAGGTCACAGCATGCGATGGCAGTAGCGTCGTGTGGCAAAATAGGAGAACGTCAGCGTCAAGGCAATGCGTCGCAGACTGCCGCAATGGTAGTTAAACCTCTCTTTTTTAAACTCATTGCGATAACGCACCGCAATGCACGGTAAATGATGTCTAGGTTCATTACCTTAAGTCTGTATCAGAAAACCTGTAATTGAATGGAACCTTGCGTGAAAATTTCATGCAACAAATATCTTCAATTTAAAACAAACTTCAGTTATAACTTACTGATTTTCGCTCGAAGAAATGTTATGATGCTATAGAAGCTATCGATATCATGCGCACTCAACAAAATTGTAATAATATCATCTGCGCAGCCAATTTTGTTAGACCTTTTTCGATGACTTTGGTCTAGCTCGGCCGATCAGAGATCGTCGTCTAGCGCCATCCCTTGACGGGTCGCAGCAATTGGTGTTTTAACAGTTCAGGCTGCCCTGCCCTGCCCTTGACCTGCACTGCACTCCACTCCACTCCAATCCATCTCCTGTGTAACTGCACGGTACTCCACTTTACATTTTGTTCTCATTATTATTCCTAAATTGATAATAGTGCTATTCACCGGCTCTTACAATGAGGGGTCCAATCCCGCCGGAGATTATCCCCGCATTACGACGAGGATACCTTTTGATGCTGGTGTGTCGAGAGAGATCGCTACTATTCAGATTTTTGATGACGTCATTCCGCAGATTTCTCCCGACAGATTTTGGGTCGGATTGCGTGAACCATTGGGCGGAAAAATCGGAAGCCCCAACGTTGCAAGTATTAATGTTGAGGACAACGATGGTAAGTGAATCATATGATAAATATATATCAGTGTTACCCTTTAAACATGTTGCAAGCGTGGACCATAGCAATGGCAATTTTCTTAGCGTGTGTTTAAGTCAAATATAACCCGTTTAAAGGGATTTAAATTGTTTAAGAATTCTTTTTGTATACTACTTCAGAATTAAAGATGGACATCAATATGGCAAGTTTTCTGTTGCCACTCATGAAACCACGAGAGCAGCCTTTACTATAAATTTACAGCTGGGTACCGAGCACACATGGTTTAGAAACATTGAAAAACATGTGACCTTCAACCCTTAATCGAGGTCAAATGACAATCAGCCACCCAAGTTGGCAAGGATGTCCACTAGGGTTCAATTATACTTTAAAGAACACTTTTTGTATATAAAGGGTTCAACAAAAGAAAGTATACCACTTTGTTTATGTCATTTTGAGTAACTTTCAATTTGTTTTTGACCAAACAGACATTTAGATGAATCTTCTAGGCATAATTTGATACCAAATTTGCCCCCTAACAACAAAGATAAACCATGATTAGCACCATTTAAAGGAAAATATCCCATTTTCAAAAGTCGCATTTCGAATACACAGCACGAGAAGAAAAGACCAATATTGGGGTCTCTCTGTGTGTTTGTATAGCCAGAATTGACGGGCTGTCGATCGCACAGCGCATCAGTTTAAATTTGAATTAGCCCGCGCATTGAGGGATATGCGCGGTGATCAGTACGGGATAAATACGGCATTATGTGTGTGTTAACAATAAGTCCTTTCTTCTCGTGCTGTGTATTGGAAATGCGACTTTTGAAAATAGGATATTTTCCTTTAAATGGTGCTAATCATGGTTTATCTTTGTTGTTAGGGGGCAAATTTGGTATCAAATTATGCTTAAAAGATTCATCTAAATGCCTATCTAGCCTGTATGGCCAGAAACAAATTGAAAGTTACTCAAAATGACATAAACAAAGTGGTATACTTTCTTTTGTTGAACCCTTTAGATCCAATATGTGTCAGCTTAGACCGGGACTAGAAAACCGCTATGCTCCACTAACTACTAGTGTGACATTATTGTCTAAGCAATAGATCAAAATATTCGAATAACGTTTTTTTGTACAAAAATGACTGATTTTGTTTGAATCCTTATAACTGTTAGTTTATATACAATTGTAAATATACAACTCCCAGTTTGTATTTAAATTAAGGGCGCATCCTTCAAGACGTTACTGAATAAACCTTTAATAAAAACGTCTTTTAACATGTAAATAAACTACTATTATATTAGCGAAAATGATAGCCTTGAGATTAAAGCTGTCTTTTCGCAGACCCATCATAGTCACTGTGCCAAGTCTCGTCGTCGAAATAAATGACATTGGACGATTTATTAGTTGTATTCAAATATAAGGAAAACACCTAACAGACCAAGACATTTAACACCTGGCTTTTCTGTTCTTACCTTTCAGTACTGCTTACATTTGAAAACACCGAATACAAAGTAGCTGAAAATGCGGATTCTTTACGAATAATTGCCAGAAGAAGTGGCTATATGGGCCCACTGACGCTGGGTAAGTGAACACTGTTGTGCTTTAATATTGGGTTAATTTGTTGTTAGTTTTATAGCAGAACTCGGGTTTACAAACAGGGATCTTTAGTTAGAGTCGGGCCCTTTTTGTTAGTACCGCTACGCTTCCAGTTGGTTTTAATGAGCGTATTTCAATCATCAAGATATGCCCAATATGGAGTATTACGCTATTTCGTTTTAAGTTTTACACCATATTTCTTGACATTTTGTTGATGTTTTAGAATTGAGCGCTACTAACGTTGATGATAATGGCGCTGTTGATGGAGAGGACTTCCGGATCCCCGAAGTACTTACCTTCCTGGATGGTGTTGAAAATGCCCCTATTGATGTCATTATTATTGATGATGACGTCATTGAACAACTTGAAACACTTGATATTGCAGTCACTGACAAGGATGACGTCATTGGTGTAGTATCCGTGTCTATCATAGACAACGACGAAGCTGAAAATGATAACGCTGACAACGCGCAAGGTACAACAGTTGTTTAAAGGTCCATCGATCACTCGATATCAGTCAGTCGCGAAGTCACTAAATTAGTCTGTTTGATCTCGTAATTGTTTTTTTACTCGCGAACCCGAAAGTGTGATGCTTTTTTTCGTGTCCGCATTTTTCGGACAAAATCGGCAATGATCGGATTTGAGTTGTATCTCCGGGTTCTCTATGTCATGAGGGCAAATGTTCACCAAGAAGTTTGCGGTGAGTGAAATCTCCTTTCGATTATCTACATGTTGCTACCAAAAATGACGAGTTTAATGATAAGTTTGACGTTTGTACGATTTAAGAAAAAACGAGTATTTTATAGAACATTTAGAGACAAGATTTTGTTTGCATGGTCTTCGCTATATTTAGACAAAGCACGGTTGTTGGTGTAAATATTTATAAAGGCGAGAGAGTAGGATTTTTTTCATACGTAATTCAATTGGTGCGGATCCGAATTAAAATCAGAAAAAGAGATTGAAGTCCACCTTTCGTCAAGAAAATGTATTGCGTGCGTCATGTTATTTTGTAATCTGTTGTCACTATTTCGAGTGGCACGAGCACTTAATCCCCGACGACAAAACTTGAAAAAGTAAAATCGAAGCTAGTAGTAGTAGCCTAGTTAATTTATTATATAATTAAACCATTTTATTAACGTACTGTTTTCATCACTTTTTTATACTTGCAGGTCTACCCCTGATCCAGGAGGGGGCCATTGCCATCAGCTTTCTTACTTGGAGATTCACTCACAACGCACGGGGAGAGAGATCTACATCAGATTTGAGAGTCTTCCCATGTTGCCTTGGACTAACACTAACAGTATTAAACACTAAAATATACAGCCTGACAAGGTCTTGCCTTATGACCATATTTTTACGTAAATACAGCGATTTGTTGAACACAGTAATATCCAGATTCCCCCAACTCTGTCATCGCCGTTTCAGAACTTTTTGGCCGCAAAGATTTTGATGTTGCATTTAATAATGCTAAGCTTTTTGAGCTTTGTACGTTCGACTGTCACTCTACACGAGCTTTCCTAGAATGGACTGCATCTATACCGCAAGGATTCAGAACATTTGCGGATGATATAGCAGCTGGTGTGCGGAAAATCCTGGGCTTGGCAACCCCAGTGATATATAATTTATAACGCCTTCAATTGTTTTATTTCACTTCGGCCTAACTGGTTCAGCCTAAAATGCAAAATTGTTTAGGATATATCCACATATAGGCCTAACTGATAGAAATTGTCCAACACCACTGATAGAAATTGTTCAACACGTGGCCGGTCATGTGGTCCAACAGTAATCGAGAGAAAAACAGCCCATATTCCCGACCCAGCCGTCCCTCGAATACCCCAACCGTCCTCTGCCCCGCCCCCACCCATGTCCAACGAATGTATCTGGTCAAAGAATGCCAAATACAGCTTGAAATTAATTTTCTTTTAAAATATGACCACGGCTTGTCCGAATCGTGAAAAAATAAAAATGTTCAAACGAACAAACAAACAAAACGACTATGATGAGTATGAAAGATTTTTAAAATAAATATGTGTGCTGTACAAAAAGGTAATACTTGGTGTTGTAGTTTTCTTACATTTTAACATCCTTACCGACATGAATTAATTTTCAAAGCAAGTTTGATGTGCTGACGTGGTTCCGATGTGGTTTGATTGATAAAGACACAGATCCGAATGGGAAAAGTTAAGTTCAGGTTAGGCCATATACAAACACTATGTCTCAGAAGATCGGAAGCATACACTGTTAAAATGCTGTTTAAATGTAAACAACGTTGTTTAACATTTGAAACAATGTTACTCAAAATTTTAAACAAGTAAATTAAATTTTGAGCAAATTGTTTAAAATGTTAAACAACATTGAGCGATGTAATTGTTAATGTGTGTTGTTTAAAAAGATTAAACAGCTTTTTAACAGTGTAGCTATTAAAAAGTCGCATTCAGCTTCATAGCACTTCATTTTTTTGGTTACACGAGTAAAATTGCCCCATACAAATCGAATTTAAAACAGTTCAACAACAATTATGTTTTGTTTTTAAGACTATGGTAATGTTGAAATATACATTTCACAGAGCCCCGTCTCATGTCAAAAGGATACCGCGTTTCGCATGGCACTTTTTTACTATAAAGTGCATTTCGCATAGCCTTTTTTAAGGTTTCTTCTGAAACAAACTTGTTTACATTTATAATTAGGCCTCCGATGCGACACTATTGTCGTCGAAAACAAGCGTGTGTGTGTCGAAACTTGAAAAAATGTCTGAAGCAAGCTTATGAAATAATCAAATGAATCCACTATTTACATTATTAGATTTGAAGAGGCCGGCTTTTTTGTGTCATCACATTACATCTAACATAAAAATGACCATAAATAAGTAAAGCAATACGATTGAGCCAGCTGGAAGAAGCATAAAAACGAGACAGGATTGGTACATTAGCAATAACAATAATTCAGGCGAGTTTTGTGTTTACTTAAAGGCCTCTATTCATGATTTCTTTTAGAAAGTAGATTTTGTTGCAGATATACATTTCTGAAATCGTACATACAGGGTGTATCAAAAAAATGAGGACACTTTTTGATGATGGTTTAAATCCTTGTTAAATCACTGAAGCATGACCAATTTTTATTTCAATGTAAAGTACAACCGATAAAGATAAAATCCTGAAAAGATGAGAAAAATCCATCATTAATTAAGGAAATTGTGACCTATTACGCAAGGCAATCTATTTTGTAGTATGTACAATGGTCATTCACACAGTAACAGTAGAGTAACATGAACGCGCACACTATGTATGCCAATTCTACTTCATATCATGCTAATGAACCATATCTACAGTGGGTTCGAGAACTTTTTTGATTTGCACAGAATATGCATGCATTGCATCTGATGTGTGGATTATTTAGCCAGTATTGATTTGTGCCACAATTAAATGGATTACCAAACTAATCTTTGCTATTGACTGATAGACTATTTTCTATGTTCATAATTATTGTAACGTATTGAAACGTAAACCATGTTATTTACTGGTCTATACATGTAAATCCCATTGTACAAACCAGTAAATGACATGGTTTACGCAAATTATGCTAGTTTTCTTATTTTTCATCGGATTGATCTCATATTTTCGGGATATCATAATGATTAATTGGGCTTTACATTAAGACTAAATTAGTCGTGGTCCAATGATTATAACAAGTATTACACCTTCATGAAAAAGTGTCCTATTTTTTTGGATACACCCTGTACATTCCAAGTTGCAGAGCGATACGATTCCTAATTACCTCAGCATCATGGTTTTAGAGTGAAAATATAAACTGTCGTGTTAACCCGACAGTTTATTTTTGCTCTAAAACCATGAATTTGAAGTAATTAAGAATCGTATCGCCCTGTAACTTGGAATGTATGTGCGATTTATGATCAGAAATGTAAATCTGCAAGAAAATCTGCTTTCATTTTTTTTTTCGATGGTGAGGGCGTTCCCTGGAAAGATCACATAATATACCTTTAAATGTAATTACAAATAAGCAATTTCTTTCTTTAGACTGTCTATAGTCTATTTGACCATCACGGCAGTGACGTAACCTCGTATTCTATTAATTGCAGCACACAACGCGCGCAAATTATTCGCGGCGCTGGCGTGTACTCACGAGCGTTGAAAGGCGGAAGATATAATTATACGCGTGCGTAAAAGCTGCGCCTGTCAAGTTACGTCACTGTCCAGAGGAAGCTAAATAGGGTATAGTCTTACTTCTTTTACTTTGTTGATCCAGTCTGAAGTGTGTACATTTTTGTAATTAAAGAATGCCCACCAATTATTCATTGTATTAATATTATATATACCAAGAATCCTGTCCACCCGTTTTACCACACTCACTCCAAATTTGACTTTATGAAACATAACCTGCACTCTCAGAACAGGAATTAAAAAACCATGCATTAAAAGAATGTTGATTAAAAAGTATACTACATTGGTTAAAATTAAAACCAACATGGTTAAAGATGTTAACCTTTGTTTTGAGAGTGTGCACCATGTGTTTATGGTAAGTAAAATAATAATGCCACCCGATACCAACCGCTACCGTCTGAGAAAACAAAACAATCGCGAACGTGGATTTGTGATGACGTCATAGAATCTAGGCTATATTTACATCGCCGCGATTGCTTAAAAATGGCGAATATTTTGTCGATGTAAACAAGTCGACTGTTGGTAGTATATTCGTGGTCTTCGCTATCTCCAAAAGTCTTGTAAAATTCCGTTAACATATCAGTGTAGGAACCTAATCTATCATCACATGAAATATAAAGTTGTTACGTTTGATAAAACCTGAGATTTTATAAGCTTTTTTGACTCGTAAAAAATCCATATTTTGTATTTTGTCCTAGTGTTCAAATTCATACAAAATTTCATTGTTTGAAAATAAAACTGAAAGTAATATGTAGGCACGATATTCATTTGCAGGAAAATGAATGAATTTTATCAGTGAAAATGAAGTAAAATATGAAATTACGCCGATTTCTAGTGGCTGTTTTGCGAGGTCATAGTAGTAACAACACCGTCGTGCATGCATACGCGTACGACAAATAAAGCCGCTATGAATGACCTGCCGACTGACTGATATGACTCGCATCATTATTTCGTCAATTTCAAAAAGAAAAAACAGTCTTGGACAACGTTGAATTTTTGACATGGTTTATGATTTTTTTGAAATGCAAATGCTAATAGTTGATACATGTAGGCCTATCTATTTTCATTTGGGCTAAAACATATGTAAACTATCATGAAGGAACAAAATTAGTCCTGCATTACCAAAAGGCTGCATCACAGTAAACAACTTTTTAAAAATCTGCAAATTAATGTATTTATTATATATATGTTTTATTTTTTTATTTAGATAGTTAGTTAGTCAGTTGTTTATTTATTTATTTAGTTAGTTGGTTAGTTAGTTATCTAGCTAGTCAAATCAATAATCAAACACATAACAGCAACGGCAAAATACCTACATCTATCATGGAACAAATTTACTAATTTTCACCACTTTCTCAACACTGTTAATATTTGTATAGGATTGAATGACTTGTCCATATTGCTACTCGTATCTGGAGGAGTGGTTGTGGTAGCAGGATTGATAGCCGGAATCATCGTCTGCGCACTCTGCATTCGGACTGTTCAGAATCGTCAATTACGAACCCAAGAAATACCCATGCAAAGACGCCCTCAAGTCCAATATCCAGATCAACCAATGCAACCTTGGTATTCAGGACAGTACTGAAAATACAAGTATCGTGAGCGAGTGGAATTGATATAAGAGTTTGATAAGAATTTCGAATTAAAATCCTTAGCTATCATTAATTATTTTAACTAATAAGTCGGTGAATGATTTCAAGGAAAATTATATTATGTTACCATGGATTCAAAAGTAGACCTGTAAACTACAGGGCGTTGGTAAATATGTATGAATATGGTGTATATAAGTAAAATAAGTATTTTAATAAAGGCGTAACTGTTAAAATAAGGATCCTGAACGTACGATTTCAAAGGTTTCAGCTTAATTCATCTATTCACAAATACGTCAAACAGTCACCTTATGTCCGGAATAATTACGTCCAAGATTTACCACTCAAGAAAGCTGCGGTTGCAAATATTCACTATTAGTTCCTAACAATGTCATCCATACACAACTGTGTAAAAGGCAAAGCCCATGGTTAATTTAATACATTTTCAAATGCAAGGCCTTATTCAGCTTACTATAAGATTAAACTTTGTCAATGAGTGTTGCGTATTAATTTGGCATACCGTACTCAAGCGTAAGGCGTAACTCAC
The DNA here is from genome assembly GCA_035610835.1 of Ophiura sarsii. Lineage (NCBI taxonomy): Eukaryota > Metazoa > Echinodermata > Ophiuroidea > Amphilepidida > Ophiuridae > Ophiura > Ophiura sarsii. The sequence continues at coordinate 40,148,193 of CM069446.1, forward strand.
ATTTAAAAGTCAAACCTTGTTTGCCTTTTCATTTCTAAACTTGGAACCCTTGAGATCAAGTTCAAGATCCCCACTGACGGCTGCTGCATTATAGTGAGTGAGATGTAATTTACCTATTTGGTGATGGTAGTGTACTATTATTTACTTCAAATTGATGGTCGTTCAAACACATGTATCTCTCCATGTATAGCTAGATCTAATCAATGCTAATTTGGTTATTTAGTTATTTACAATTAAAGATGATAAGACATGTCATTGTAATATACATTGTACAGCGTGTCCAAAAAGAACTGAAGAGCTTATAAGTGGAAAGGTAGGTTATTGAGCTGCTTCATATTAGAGGATATCAAGGTGAACATATATGGCCTTAATTGGTGAAATTATTAGACCAATCTAATGTCAACTTGTTGAAATACGAAGCTTTGAATAAAGCGTAGTCAGAACCTGTTTGTCCCGATTTTGCCCATACGTTGCATTTGTGCATTGTCCTGACTTCATCAAAGCTTTGCATTTTAATTTATTCTTTAAAATAACTTAGGCAGGAAACATATCTTCATCATAAAATGGGATTTTTAAAAGTGTAAATACCTATGACATTTTTAGACAAATCAATAAATAACCTTCTGAGACCCTGTCGTTCCTTGAAGCAGGTCGAATACCATTTTTTCGGAATTTGAAACCAGCCATTGAGATATTCTTCTTATCAAAGGAATTAGAGGCATGCTATCAAGGCGCTCTAATATATTATTTCCTATGATGTAATTTATTGTTGACTATTCAAATAAGAATCAGAAATCTATATGGAACAAATAATATCTAAAAAAAGAAAGAAAAAAAGATGGACTTTCAATTCACTTAGTTTGACCAAACATAAGTGATTTCGGATGATAAACTCCATGACGGGAAAGCTTGCACACACAACGCAGAAATATGCAAGGCATGGATGATGTATTGCTAAGGTAGTTGTTCTGATTGCTGGTCCGATTTTCAACTTGATGTTTTCTGTTTTATATGGAAGGTCATCCTTAAATATGAGTTGCATAACTGCAATAGTTCTTATTTTAGAATCACAAGGTCACAATTATGTTGCCCATTGAGTAGTACACAAACTGGTTGGTGGTTAACCACCTTTGGCAATGATTCACCACATTTTTGCCTATACTTTCTAAATGGAACATTTCTGGCCCCTAAGATTTTACAGACATAATGAGAAAAATATAAGGATTCTTCTGTTATCAAAATATCTTGATGTAAAAAAATGATAGTCCCAAAAAAATGATCGGGTCATATACCTTTAAATCAGTACAAGCGGTTTCTGACAACGCTCTATTCAAATCTGTGTATAGTCTATAGTGATTGATAGATGTATTCGTTTTTTATACTTGTAGTTGTTTCCTTTGATAGAGCAAGGAAGTGTCAGTGCTTCACCAGGCAACACCTTGCAAACTATAATAGGTATGGTACACCTGTGTACGTACGTGGTAATAATGTAATTATTATTCATAAACTAGTTTCATCTTAAGAACCCAATTAGGCATTAAACTATCCAATTCGTGTCACGAACTTTCTGTAAACAGTGTTATGCATTAGTAACTACACAATTCACCAGAAAATAAGTAGATCAATCCATGTTTTGATAAGGGATAAGATAAAATAAGTCCTAAAAGTAATGCAAACAGGTGAAATCGGCCATGTGTATTGTTTTATCTGGCCACGTATGCATAAGCCAAGTGTATAATGAACATTTTTCTTATTAACACATACATTACTTTGGGATTGTTAGGCCTAATTTATATATTGGTAAGTGTATCGTTGTTGAATGTATACCTTTGGCATACACAATTATATTTTAACATATCGCATGTAAACCGAATTGATGTATTGCAATTCAGTATAGTTGGTTCAATGACGGATAAACATTGAATCATGTTTGTCATCGGTGCATCCCTGTACAAATATAACGTTTACATTATTTCCAGCACTGTGCAGATCTCTACACTGAGTTGAGAACATTAGGTTCCAGCACTAGTTCAGCAAGAGTCTTGAGAAAATTGAAACAAGATATAAACAAAATAGAAACAGAGGTAACTCATATACCTCAGTCATGTCAGTGCAGTGCAGCAGCGCTCACAATATCAGAAAATTCTGCCTCAGTAATATATGAGAAGCTGTTCCCCTGTAGTATTACAGAGCATGGCAATAGAGCAATGGTCAATCAATAAATTGCTATAGTGTGTGTTGTGGTACTTTGTGGTACTTTCAAACACTACCCTGTCTCTATTGTATTATCATCATCTAGTTAAAGTTCCAGCCATTGTTATGAAAACATTTGACCATGATGGAGTTTTCCAGAGTTTCCTGAGTTTTGTTCTATACTGAAGTATTAGAGTTCACTTTCTCCTCATGCTGGAGTTATTCGACTCTTGCAGAGTTTAACAGAGTTTTAGTGAGTGTTAAGCTTCAACTGAATCACTGAGCTTTTACATGAAATTACATGTTGTAATCCCTGGAAATTGTGTGATCCCTGTGTTAAAATCAAGTCCGGTGCTGGACAGACTCTGAACGTGATCAATAAAATGGTACAAGGGCAAAGTAGTTGTTTGTATCGACGCATATTTTATTTGTAGTTAAGGGGGGGGGGGGGGGGGGGGGGGGGGGGGGGGGGGGGGGGGGGGGGGGGGGGGGAGGGTCTAGGTTGATTTGCACCAAATTTGGAAACATATTTTCTCAATGTTACCGTGGGCTTACCCCTTAGAGTCATATATCAAATTGAAGCTTAGGTAACAGCGTTTCAAAAACTGTGCGTTATTTTGATCTGGTTGCTATGGTAACCAGACAAGGCCTCTGATTGGCTAAACACTGGGACAAAGATAACTAGAAAACTAAATGTTGCATGTTCACCATACTTTTATAGATGATGTATGGGAACAATGCGCACAAATTAATGAAGCCGGATTTTTTATACGGTTGCCATGGTAACCAGGAACCGACCAATCAGGTAATTTTACGTTATAATTCAAATTTGGAAAGATAAATTGAAAATCCGGCTTCATTGGTTCATTCCCCTATTCAAGCTTATTATCCATTACAAATATCACCCTGATACGAGGTTTAGTTTTCTAGTTATCTTTGTACCAATATTGCAAGTTTACGTGTTTTATAGTTTTGAGATATCGTGCAAAAGGTATGAAATATATCACAATTGGCTAGAAAAAAAAGTTTACATTTTGGATAAAAATAGTTGTTCAATTATGGAGGAGCATGAATTTAGACACATTTTGAGCCATTTTGGGTGAAAATAGCAATTATATTAGCATTTTTATTGATTTTTAAAGATAAATGGCTTAAAAATAGCCGAGTGAGAAAAATAAAGAAATACATAAGAAATTACGTTGACTTTGAAATTTCGATGAATTATGATGTGTAATTAATTATTTTAATATTTTAATAAATAAATTTAATCAAATGTTACAATTAATTGATCAAAAAATAATTAAAACTGAAAATGCTTAAAATCGCAGGGTGAGCGTTTTCTACTTACAAATGTATACAAAATACCACCGATATTTTGAGACACCCGAAACTCAATTGACCATAACATCAGAACCAAAAATCCAATTGACATCAAACAAAAAGCATTTTAAAGCAGAGACTTACCAGTTTTCTACTGTGCTAATATCTCATTTTTGTCTGAAGCACTGAATTTTAATATCTGACCAACCTAGACCCCCCCCCCTTAATTATAATTTTAACACCGCTAATGAACAATCTGATTATATTATAGTTATTTTTATACAGCTTTTTTCATTTTATGATTTTAATTATCATTTATATTCAACTTTTTATTATAAAGCATTTATGTTTATACCAACAACAAAAGAAGTTTGTCTCTGAAGAAACCTGAAAAGGGCTATGCGAAAGGCTGTATCTTGTTTTAAACATGAAACGGGCTCTGTGACATGAATATGTTAACACTACCATAGTTGTAGAAACAATTCACATTTTGTTGAACTGTATTTTTTACTCCTAGAGTCCTATTTATAATTGGCAATTTTACTCTTTTGAGCAAGAATATGAAGCTGATATGGTACTTCACAATGTGAAATTAGAATTTGATGAAGCATAATTTTCAAAAAAGTTCAAGAACAAATTTATCATACGCTGAAATGCGAATTTTTAAAGCGGTCTTCTGAGACAAACTTGTTCTTTTTTATTTAGCCTTAATAGTTATCAAGTAGTTTGTATTATGATTATATAGTTTTAGAAGAAATGGGTTGTTTTATAGATTACGTGTGCGAATAGTATACTTTCGATATATCATAGTGCTTGTTTTCAAATGTGACTGAGAGCATGCACACATATGTTGTTCTCACAATGCTCAGCATTATCATCCCCATCGCTTATATTATTCTGATCTACAGCATGTGGATACCCAAATGAAGGAGGATGACGACGTCTATTAACTAAGGATCTGAAGGACGACGACCGCGTAACCGACCCCATCCACCAGGGTGATAACACACTGCGCGCGTTATTGTGTAAATAGCTTTATAATTGTGATTATAGTAACTAATAAATAAATAATAGCATAAGACAACCCAAAAGGATGATCGTGAAGGATGTCTCATTTAATTTGTTGTTTTCTCTATTATTAACATACTTCGTAAATGGATAATGGTCTTCATACAAATCATAGGTACCTTAGTATATGTCTGTATTTTAGTCCTCTCATTATTTTGATTTTGTTGATTAGATTAACTTAAGAAATCTGAAAAATCCTGTAGGTCACTGTAATACATTTTGCACTTCTACACACAGCAGAATCACTCTCCTGTCTAAAATTATTCTCTTGGTAACAGGTTACAGTATTACTCTATGGCTTACTTGCTTGTGTCAATTGAAAGATTCTGTTATTTGTTCAAAGACTAATTGCCAAAGCTTTGTAAAATATCTAAAACTCCCTGCGAACATTTGGATATTTTCTCGGACTGTGAACAGTCCGTGCAAATTTGCTTGTCAGCTTTCATAAAACAGAGGTTAGTTCATTGGCTGCGTAATCCAAGGGTCGCCGGTCCAAGTCCATTTAAAGGAAATGTATGTCACCGTTTGTGTGTTTAAAAACAATCTTAGGAAAGATCAACGAAGAAAGAACAATCCAAAATGGTTTACCGGTTAATTTCACAGAACAAGGTTCTGGGCGGCTGCCTCCTCGATCGACTCGCAATGGGTCATCTTTGAAGTTCACAAATGTATACGAGATAATGTATTATGAGAAATGACACGGGGAACGACACTATTGATGCCCTTCAATTAATCTCAATTAATCTCAATCAATTGTTAATGAAGCACCATTTAGCTAATGCCATGTTAAAAACTATGCTATGCAGTGTCTTTCACTCTAAAAGTGTGTTGTATTTCACATTATTACACCTCAAACATATTTATACGGGTATCCTCTTTTTTGATTGGTTCATTTTTAACCAAGTCGGATAAACAAAAAAAAAACTACCGAATATTTTGTTTTTTTACTGTGCTACCAAACATGCGAGAGTTTGAACTACTTCCCGCTAGGTAACACCGTCCCCCGAGACAATTCTAGAGCCTATGAATATTACGTACATATTAAACGGTGACGCCAAGTACGAGGTTGACAACAACAAACATTGCCGTCGTCTGCTAAACATCTGCCGAAGAAATTCGCGAACTACAGACGCAGATTTGAGGCTTCTTTTGGATAATTATGCTGCATCTACCAAACATGTAATAATACAAAAGAATCCGTGAGGTATGCAGCAATTATTGTGAAGAATAGGAAACGGTTTCGATGATATTGTTCTTCTTCCAGGGGAATTGAGTCCGCCGTGTCTTGCTCGCTATAGACCATTTCAAATCCGAATATATACGATCGGTTCCGAATGTTTCCGATTAGCCGAGTGCTTGACACTCGGTTTACATGACCTGTCAGCTCACAGGTCATGTCCATGTGCCGGAGAAAAACAAACGTGTTTTCACCCGTCTGACCGTGTGGTAGATTTCGCTGGTTTTGGTGATACTGTAGATTGTATCCCTCACAAAGTTGATGTTGCGGCATTTCAGTAATAAAAACGGTGAGATGAAAGAGATTTGGGGTATTATTTTCACTTTTTACCGTCTACTCGATACATTTGGAATTTGCCGGTCAACGCCTTTGTTGATAAAGAAACCAATGGTACCGTTTGGTAATCATCCAATTACGCAAAGCTTGAACTTCGACTACTTCCCCGTAAAAAGCTATTCTACAGTAAGTAATACTACGTATGTCCCTATTTGAACTGTTCTGAACACATGGAGAGGGAAATTAAATTAGATTGTCATATCGAATACGTGACTAGCCTCTATATATAGATCTAAGTGCATCGTACAAGCATCTATTCAAGCATAAGTTGATACAAATTAAAGGTGTGCAAGTGATGCGTACCCTATTTTAAGGAGTATCATAAAAATAGTTTCAAAAGCTGACCTTATCGCAAGTGTAAAATAAAACACGTCTAAAATCATCGAGTCCCTGGATTTCCCGTGTAAACTTAAGAATTAAGCCAACTAGTAAATAAACGTATCATCCGAACCGTAAGAGCCGTCACTCTACCACCAAAACAGTCGCCTGAAACTCTGTGAGCTACACCAACTAAAAGTGCAACTGTGTCTTTATACCGCGTTGTTTCCACAACCTAGGGCATTTTACTCGCCAGAAATAAAACCTGCTCCTGATTTGACTAAAGTAAGTAAGTTGGTGGTAAGCTTGAAATCACGCGAGATTCTCGTACACCAATCTCCAATTCCCCATCAGATTGTACCAAGAGAAGAATACACGATGATAAAAAAGCAAACATCGCAGTCATCTGTAGCACCATCCGATTCTTCACTTTCAAAATCTTTACAATGCATTGTCGGAATTCACAAGTGGTTACCATGGTAACAATGTAATTTTACGTAGCATTTCACACATAGCATTATACACATAAAATGTGATAAACAAGGTTCTGAAAAGTACTAAAATAAACTTAACATCTGAAATTTTGCATAAAAAACTCCTGGTGACTAAAGTTCAAGGTATAATCTCTATCTTGGGACCAAAGTTGGAAAATTGACTTGGAACTAATTTGTTAGGAATATTTTGGTATGACCCAGATATCTCAATATTAACACTAGCGACTTCCGACGGGTTTTCCATACCACCACACAAATTGTAAGAGCGTTTTAAATGAAAATCACGTTTTTACCCCTTATGACCCCTTATTAAACTTGACCCCAGGGTCATGATTGACTTTTTTTCTTGTCTTGTCGAGAGACACATCCGATCAAAATCGGAGCATGTTTTACAATTTACCCCTGTATAGTTCAATGACCCACAGTGACCCCTTCCTGACCTTTGACCATAAGTTGTGTCATCATTTTAAATGAGCACAAACGTTTACATTTCGTATTTATTAGAGTTTACACATATATTTTTTTGGTTATTCACCCTATCCTGATTTAAGCGGCATTTTTGAATTCCCCTATTTGAGAGCTTTTCAAAAATGTATAATTTTGCTATCATCGGTTGAATAATTTTGTTGTTATAGTCATGTATGTAAAACCGATGAATTAGGGTAAGTTCACTGTGTAGTGAATAGGGAGAAAGCCAAGGACAATGCAATCGATTCGTGATTACAATTGTGACATAGTAGAATTGGGAACATTTTCTATATTCCCCATAACGATTGTACACAGCGCCACCGCCACCGCCGCCACCGCCACCCCTGACTTTCGAAATATAATCAATCATATCTCAGCCAAACAGTTATAGAAATACCTGATTTATTCACACAGTGTAGCTAGATAAATAAGCTTTCAAATGACACCTAAATAATAGGGGTCTACCCGCTAGTCATAAGGGTCGCTAGTCATATTGGTTCATAAGTCATAAGGGTCGCTAGTCATAACATGTATTTTCCTATACCACGAGTGCGCTAGTCATATACGTATCTGAGGGTTCGCTAGTCATAGAAATGAGGTGCAGTAGTCATAAGGCCCGCTAGTCATAAAGATGATAAAGGTCCGCTAATCATAATATGAAAAAGGGGTCGTAATATACCAAAAGGTTCATTAGTCATAATTACAGTAAGAGTCGCTAGTCTTAAAATACCTAAAGATTCGCTAGTCATAATAAAAAAGGTTCGCTAGTCATAATGTTTTAATTATGACTAGCCTAGCGACCCTTTTGGAAGAAAAATCCAGTCTGCTAGTCATACATTTTCACACAGTCCCCTAGTCATAAGTTCGCAAAAGGTCCGCTTGTCATAATATAAAAAAGGTGTGTTAGTCATAATTGCAGTAAGGGTCTATAGTCATAAAATAAATAAAGGTTCGCTAGTCATAATAAAAAAGGTTCGCTAGTCATATTCTTTAAATTATGACTAACGAACCTTTTTGAAGAAAAACGGTCCGTTAGTCATACATTTTCACATGGTCCGCTAGTCATAATTTTTCAAAAAGTCTGCTAGTAGTCATAATTTTTAAAAGTGCGCTAGTCCCTTTTTAAAGTCATATGTTTAGGGCCTACAAAATAGCCCGCGCGTTATAGTTAAAAACTTAAAATTAAAAGGTTTGCCAGAAATACTAAGATAAAGGCCTAAACGAAAAATAACTAAATTATAATACCCGATAATTAATTTGCTGATTTAAACCAAAACAAAATAGCCCATTCCTTATCTAAACATGTCTAAATGGGGGAAATGTGTACGCCTAAGTGTATTTGTCCAAAGATATGAAAGGGGCACGGAGAGATTGGTGATAAAAATGAAATTTGAAGAATTTTTATTTTTCAATAAATATGGTATAATAGAACCTAGAAACGTAATATTTCATGGGAAAACGGTAGAAATGATGGCGCTAGATAAACATTCTGGTGAAGCTACATGTGCCGGATTCTGCTGATAATTTCGATGTGATCTACATCAAAATTGCCAAATTGTGGAACGTGATATACGGATATTACTTTGGTGCAAAAAAGACCCAATGTTTCGGAAAATTGAGGGCGAACTCCCATACGTATCTCTCAATGACCTTTAAATTCAATGAAAGATAATTAAGTTACGTTGGTCGTCGTCGTTGGTCGCCGTCGTCGTAATGATCATCATGGAACCCCAACATCACCATGAAAGTAAGCGTGATATTAAATAGGATGTTTTAGATTTCTATCAACAAAAACACGTGTGTAGTCACATCTGTTCTTTGCTTCACCTAATTCGGGTATTTAGTTTGTTTGTTTTTAAAAAAAACCAATAATCAATTAAACACACAAATACACAATTCGGGTATTTCGTCTGTTGTTTTAAAAACCAATAATCAATTAAAACACACAAACACGGTTAAATGAAATTAATTATTAAAGCATGACCTAACGAATTGATTTTTTAATTGAATTCATCATCCACGTCCAACGTGGTTTTACATAGACGTAATTCAGTTTGGCCATGTTTTAATTGAGTAAATTCGGGGAAAAGAAATCGGTGATCACAAAACGACACCAAGATTCAGAGGAAACAACTTTGTCCGTCGATAGCGTATGCACCAATCACGATTATAAGGGACACACGACATTAAACCTGTGCAAAGTAAGTATCGTAATTAACTAATATAAATGGTAAACGATAGTTTACTTTTCAATACCATGGGACAGACCCATGACCGATGGAGCTATAGAAGATATGAGATTGTTCTCCGGTCTAAAACTTATTCCCAGAATTTGATGTTTTTATTATGACATATTTATTTTCTTCTTAATTTGGGCGATTTGGGTTTTTGAGTTTGTTGGAGTTTTTGTATTAGTGTTTGAAGAAAAAAAGAAAACAAATGTTGTCAATTTAAATCGTTGACAATGTTTGATAACCGTTTCCCCTAGTACCGTTTGTACTGTTACATATAGACCTATAAGGTTACAAAAGCAGACGACAACTTGCACCTGCAAAGTACCGTAATACGCTAGTAATGGTGTAGATAAAGTGCTCAACAAAAGAAAGTCATACACTGTGCATATGAACCTTCATAGTAACGGTATTGAAAATAAACCGTCGTTTCAAAATATTCCATCCCCGGCTCGGCCACCATGTTATGGCCATTGGGAAATAACGACATTCAATCAAGTATTTGGTATTTGTTAATTCTCTGCCACCATAATCAGGAACTGTCACTGTCTAGGGCGTTGGTTTTGATGACTTCTAATAGCAATGGAAACTATTACGTGTGAGTTCAACTCTCACTAGGGTCACTTTTTCTTTAGTCTTTGTTTTTGTAACAAATGACGTTGTTTTATCAGTTTAAACATTGGGAATTTAAGTTATACTATACAAATGCTTTTTCCCTTAAGTGTACGGCATTTCAAGAAGCACGGCGTGGAGTGAAAATAAACTGCCCTGATACCATGATTTTGAAGTAATTAGGACACGTATCGCTCTGTAACTCAGAATATATTTATGATTTATGATCAGAAATGTAAACCTGCAAGAAAACCTACTTTCTAAACAAAATCATGAATAGAAGGCGCCCCTGAAATGATCAAATAATATGCATTTTACTGGTTCTACAGCTTACTGCTCAGCAGTAACGTTACTGGCATTGATTAGTTGTATTCCGTATAGCGCTGACAAAATAATTTAAGAATCTAGCCCATCCAACTACACAGTAAAAAAAAAAGGTGAACAACATGTTTAAAAAATTGAACAACTGCTGTTTGACGGGTGAGCTGAGCAACTTGTTGCTCAAAATATTAAACATCTGGGGTTGTTTAAAGTTTTAAACACCTAGTTGTTTAACTTTTTAAACAACATGTTTAAAATCAGATTTTACACATTGGTGTTGTTTAAAAATTGTTGTTCAATTTTCAAGGGTTGTTTAAAGACAGTTGTTCAATCCTCATGGGTTGTTCAAAGAAAGTTGTTCAATCATCTTGGGTTGTTCAAAGAAAGTTGTTCAATCATCTTGGGTTGTTCAAAGAAAGTTGTTCAATCATCTTGGGTTGTTCAAAGAAAGTTGTTCAATCCTCATGGATGAAATTGGCCTGTTTAAATAACCAGGGTTGTTTAATGGTGGTTGTTTAAAACTGCAGGGTTGTTTAAATGATGGTTGTTAAAAAAACAGGGTTGTTTACTGGTAGTTGTTTAAAATTCCAGCACGATTTGAAGACTTGAATTTCTTGTGTTGAAGTACACAGACAGAACGGCAGAACTGTCGAATTCGGATGCCTTCTGTCTGTGGAGCAAAATCGCGAAATTAAAATTATATTTTTGCAAGAAATATCCATCTTCGCCGTCTATCATCAAACTATATCGGTTCTTTGGTCATCATATTTCATTATTTTCTTGATTGTATTTCCCCATCTTGTCAGCAAAATCTTTAAAATTATGATTTAAAATCGAAATTTGTTTACCGAATGAAATACGGCGGCCATTAATTTGAAGCGAATCATTGTGACACGTGACTTGTGACGTCACAAGTAAACAACGTTGTTCAAGATCACTTTGTATTGATGTGAACGGCGTTCTTTATACTGTAAACAACACCTGTTTAAAAAAATGTTGTCTTCTTTAAACAACGATGTATAACTTTTACACATCTGTTGTTTGAAAAAGTGTACAACCGAAATTGAACAGCGATATTTTGTACATCGTTTTCTCTGTGTATATAGCGTTTTAAGCTAGTCATTATCGCTTACCTCCCCGACCGGTTGCCATCCTTACCTTTACCTACCCGACAACCTACCCCTGAGTGTTTTGACATAAAATTAAATTGGCAATATTTCCAATAGTCTATTATAAAAAAAATAATAACAGATTATGAATGCGTGAATAAACCCGTAAACCTGGGTAAGCATCTGAGCGGGAAATTGATTATTTTATAATCACATAATCTGTCCGCTTGCATTATACAATTGCAGTTTCATTTTTAACCTGGTATTAAAATCATGCAATGTCAAAATCATTTACACTCTGTCATAACTGATCATGTGTTAAAACCAGAAGAATTTCATTTGGCCTTTTTAACTGCTTTTCTTTAAAAATTGTGACCAATCTACTAAGTCATCTAGAAATCGGGCCACTTTCAGCATACGTCGTAGAATACAATCTGTTTGTTGAAATTAAATGGTTAAGGTATCATGCAGGGATCATTAAGAGAACGACATTATTCTTTTTCAAATAGGTTTATTTCATTTTAATAAATAAATTCATCAAATTTAATTAATAACTCATAACATCTTGATCAATTTCTTTGAGTCCATAAATGAAATTGCTCATTATATTCCTCCTGACATGGATCCCATCCTGAAACCACCATAGACGAGATATGGAACAAATCTGGTTCAACAGGTATCTTCATGTGCTAATAACTCGGGTATCACCGTGTTGTTAAACAGATCAAGGTAGCGTTAAGCATTCATGTTCCATCTGAAGATATGTCAAATCAAAGTCCCGTCACCAAAGATTCATGCCCGAACAAGCAGTTTCTGACTGATTTTGGGCGGTCATAAGTGAAATCTAGAGGAGGTGTTATTCCTGTGCGCATATCTGATGAGATTGGAGTTCACTCTGCTATCCATGGGAATGATTACTACGTCCCCAATGAAAAAATCATGCATACATGTTTCCTGTTGCACCCAGCTCTTTAGTCTAGTCACTGTGCATATTGGAGTCTAGTCTCCTTGGAAAGTCTGCAACCTGACGATCCACTTTATATGAACCATTGTATCACAAGAGCGCTCTATTCCTTATTCATGGTTTGACTCTATTCATACTGTTCTTCCCAGTGATTTAGCTAAAGTGGCCCAGATGGTTTCACGACTACTTTAGACAATTGATCATATCTCTGCTTCCTCACCACCGATTGTCATAAAACAAATCTTATTAAGAAGCTGAGCCTATCCCCCCGCCCCCATCACAGATGACACAATGTATGATATAAAAGACATAATAGTATATGAAATGATTTAAAACCCGGTTTGGCGCAGATGACACAATGTCACAGGCGAAAAAGTAATGTACGAGGGGCAGTCAATAAATAATGAAAGTGATCATGGTATGGGATGCATGAGTGATTCTATTGAGGGATAGTGTGATCAATACAAAGTATGAACCTTTGTCTTTCAAACAATACAGTTTTGAATTTGTAAGTGTGAACTATGACGTCATAGCATTCTCTCAAAGTAAGTACACTTGAGACACTGCTAAATCAGTTATTTGGCGGGAAATTTGAATTGTTTGTATGAAACATGTGGTAAGAAGATTGCATAACATGACACCAGAAGCAGGTAAATCCAATTTTTTTTCGCGCAAGTATGATAAAAAAGACAATAGCTTTAATCCCTGTGTAATTTGATATATGTAGTATGAGAGAAAAAAGTAAGGATAGGCAATCGAATAAAAAGTATACAAATATCAGTATTTCAAATAGCTAATTTTCATTGAAAAATGCCCAGTCAGTGAATCACTAATATTGCGGAAAATCAAACAATTTAGGAAAAATCCAAGCAATTGACCAGTTTGGGAGATTCCATATGATGGTTAACTAACTATCTGAACTTATTCGCATAAATCCTGCAGAAAATATGCGCATGCGCAGACGGCAGATCATTTTGAACTGGGCCAAAAGTGGCTAAAATCATGAAATTTACCAGATAAAAGCTTACCGTGCCTTCAAATTCTAATCAGAAATAACGGAAAATGCTTAAATCAATGTGTAAAAATATTATGATAGTCAAAATAAAGATATACATGAATGTACCAATCAAAGATGGCTGCCAAAACCTCTCTTATTACTGTTATCTTTAGAGCTACTAGATATGCATTGTGTAAGTAATCGTCATATAATTTCAATGGTTTGAGGAAATTTTATGAACATCTGCTTTTGAAAATCCCCACTATATTGCTTTACATCCCACAACAATTTATTAAATTATAATCCCTCCATTGTTCTTTATCCTTTGTTGTTTTCAAAGGTATATTATTGCGGATTTCGCTAAATAAAAGCGTATTTGAGATGGTCTCTTCTTGTTTGTATTATGATAGTCAGATCTAAAAAAGAGTGTAAAACATAGATAAGTGTGTGTTCTAACTATGTGCCAAGTGATATACGCAAATGTATCAATCAACCCATATTTAACATATAACATATCCAGCCAAATAATTGACAGATTTCAGTCAGTGTCTGAAACCTATTGTGTTTATGTTAATGACGTTACATAACCAAAGGTATCTAACAATCCAAAAGTGTATTGTTTGAAAGACAAAGGTTCATACTTTGTACTGATTACATTATCCCTCAATAGAATCACTCATGCATCCCATACCATGGTCACTTTCATTATTTATTGACTGCCCCTCGTATGATATAAAAAGACAAAATAGTATATGTAATTAATTATACCCGGTTTGGCACGGATGACACAATGTAACAGGCGAAAAAGGAATAACAATTCCCTTTAAAAGGGAAAACCCAATATCAGGTAAAATCCCTTGCAATGAGGTGAAGACCATTTCGCATTCGCGGTTTCATGTTTATCGACTCACAGTTCGTAGTCCGACAGGTTCTATAATACGAAAAAAGGTTCTATAGTACAATGGTTATATAGTCTGAACGTATATATAAGGTTCAATAATCTGAAAATAGTCCCAATATCATGATCATATATTATAATCTGATTATGAAGAAAAGGTCTGCAATCCGAACATTAAAGCAGGTTCTGTAGTACAAATTTGAAATAGGGTTGTTTCACTTTATTCCGAGAAGTGTTCTCTAGTCTGAATCTTACTATGGGTTCTTTTTAGTCGATCTGCAGAACTTATTTATTTAAAAACTGTAGGGCCTTTCATCTCACAATGGATTATAAAACCATGTTCGTGTGTTTTATGGAAACCCTTTTCAGCTTTCAGACTATAAAAATGTTCAATATTGACAATGTTTTTCCTCGTTCGACCATTATTCTGATGTAACAGAGGCATGTTTTTTGCCATTTTTTCCACTTAATTCATGATTAGCCACAAAAAAGGTACATTTTTACCACCAGAGTTAACCGGTAATCGACCCCTTACCCATCAGAAAGCCAAACTATATGCCCAGATTACTGGGCGAAAAGATAATAAATGTATAATATAAAAAGACATCATAGTATATGAAATGAAGTAATCCTGTTTGACACAGATGACACAATGTCACAGGCGAAAAAGTAATTAAATATACACAGAGAAAACGATGTACAAAATATCGCTGTTCAATTTCGGTTGTACACTTTTTCAAACAACAGATGTGTAAAAGTTATACATCGTTGTTTAAAGAAGACAACATTTTTTTAAACAGGTGTTGTTTACAGTATAAAGAACGCCGTTCACATCAATACAAAGTGATCTTGAACAACGTTGTTTACTTGTGACGTCACAAGTCACGTGTCACAATGATTCGTTTGCGATATGCTACAAATTAATGGTCGCCGTATTTCATTCGGTAAACAAATTTCGATTTTAAATCATAATTTTAAAGATTTTGCTGACAAGATGGGGAAATACAATCAAGAAAATAATGAAACATGATGACCAAAGAACCGATATAGTTTGATGATAGACGGCGAAGATGGATATTTTTTGCAAAAATATCATTTTAATTTCGCGATTTTGCTCCACAGACAGAAGGCATCCGAATTCGACAGTTCTGCCGTTCTGTCTGTGTACTTCAACACAAGAAATTCAAGTCTTCAAATCGTGCTGGAATTTTAAACAACTACCATTAAACAACCCTGTTTTTTAACAACCATCATTTAAACAACCCTGCAGTTTTAAACAACCACCATTAAACAACCCTGGTTATTTAAACAGGCCAATTTCATCCATGAGGATTGAACAACTTTCTTTGAACAACCCAAGATGATTGAACAACTTTCTTTGAACAACCCAAGATGATTGAACAACTTTCTTTGAACAACCCATGAGGATTGAACAACTTTCTTTAAACAACCCTTGAAAATTGAACAACAATTTTTAAACAACACCAATGTGTAAAATCTGATTTTAAACATGTTGTTTAAAAAGTTAAACAACTAGGTGTTTAAAACTTTAAACAACCCCAGATGTTTAATATTTTGAGCAACAAGTTGCTCAGCTCACCCGTCAAACAGCAGTTGTTCAATTTTTTAAACATGTTGTTCACTTTTTTTTTTACTGTGTATGATATAAAAAAAGACATAATAGTATATGAAATGAATTAAACCGGTTTGACACAGATGACACAATGTCACAGGCGAAAAAGTAATTAAACGTATGATATAGGCCTAAAAGACATAATAGTGTATGAAATTAATTAAACCCGGTTTGGCACAGATGACAAAACGTCACAGGCGAAAAAGTAAATAAACGTAATTCGAGTGCTTGGAGCACAGATGTCTTGTGGATATAATTTTACATGGATCAACAAGGAACACTGTGAATACCCCAGACACTATAAGCTGTCTCAATTAGTTGTACATAGTTGATATAAAAAAAAGTCTAAAAATGACCTTTAACCTCTTGTTGCATAAGTAGTCTTAATTTTATAACATTGTTAAGTGCACTAGAAGTACATGATCACACATGTGTTAAGTACGGCACTATTAGCATGCACCAATTGTTTTTCATGATTCACTTAAAACATCTGTGCTCCAAACAATTTGTTGACGTGGACATTTACAGATAGAGTTCAAGCCATTTTAACCATTAAAACGTGTTATAATCACTTAGCTGAGGTATTCACTAAATAGAGAATATCACATTCTATCATTTAAATACGCAAACAAATAAAAATCCCCAAAATTGCACTAAAGACATGTGTGCTCCAAGCACTCGAATTATAAAAGACACAATAGTGTATGAAATTAATTAAACCCGGTTTGGCACAGATGACACAATGTCACAGGCGAAAAAGTAATTAAATGTATGATATAAAAAGACATAGTATATAAATGAATTAAACCTGTTTGGCACAGATGACACCATGTCATCGCGCTATTAGATTTATGCTGTTTATGAATTCATCGTAACAATGACCATGACGCTGACTTTTAGAGCCCCGGTTTAGAGTACTGCAAATTAATGAACACTAGGCCCCTGTTTGTATTTAGTACAGCGGGGCGCAATAGAATGGGGGTGGTGGGGGGGGGGGGGGGGCGTTGCCATCAGCCCTGTAGGTAACCTATAGAGGGTGTTGGAATTCCAGACTTTTTTGCCATCAGCCCTGTAGGTAACCTATAGAGGGTGTTGGAATTCCAGACTTTTTTGTCGGAAACGTCTTGGAATTCCAGGATTTTTTGCCATCAGCCCTGTAGGTAACCTAGAGGGTGTTGGAATTCCAGACTTTTTTTGTCGGAATTGTTTTGGAATTCCAGGATTTGTTTTGTCAACAGCCCTTGGAATTCCAGACATTTTTGTCGGAATTGTTTTGTCAACAGCCCTTGGAATTCCAGACATTTTTGTCGGAATTGTTTTGTCAACAGCCCTTGGAATTCCAGACATTTTTGTCGGAATTGTTTTGTCAACAGCCCTTGAAATTCCAGACATTTTTGTCAAACCTGTTTTGGAATTCCATCTCTGTTTTTATGGGGAAAAAATACCCTCTATAGGGGGGTGTGTGGGGGGTCGGTTATTATCCGGAATAGCCCATTGGCGTAGAGAGAGAAGGAGAGAGAGAAAATAAAGGGGAGTGTGGTGTTTTTTTCTATTGCTTCCCAATCTGTACGTTAGCGTCACAGGTCTCAACTTAACCGGGCAATGATTTTTGTATGTCCCTACAACTTCGTCTCTCAGTTGGTCCCCAACATGTGTACCGGGTCAAAACTTGCAAACGTTATAATCCAAAAGCATGGAGGGGGATCAGTAGCGTACCTCCCGAGGATCAGAGGCAGTGGCGTGGCCAGGGTCACTTGTCGGGGGGGGGGGGGGGGGGGGGGGGGATGGTAGTTCGACCCGGTGGCGTAGCCAGGTTTTCAATGTAACTTTCTTCTGATTTGCCGTCGAGTAAGAAAATGACAAGGACTCTGACCACCCCCCCCCCCCCCCCCCCCCCCCCTTCCCCCTCTTGCACCCGCCCTGGCATTGACCGGGAAGGCCAGCTCAACAACTACCGGGCTAAAACAAATCGATGTGAAGGGAAGAGAAGAAAAGGGGAAGGAGAAGGAAAAGGGAAAGAATATGAAAAGAAAGGGAGAAGAGGAAGATAAAAAAAAGGGAAGGAAAGGGAAACTGAAAGAGAAAAACGAAGGGTATGAAGAGTATGGAGGGGAAAAGAATAGTTTATATTTGATAAGGAAGGGAAAATAGATATGTGGAAAGAAAAGATTAACCATCCAATCCAAAACTTCGGGACCGGCTAAGGAATCGCCCCCCCCCCCCCTCACCCCCCCCCCCCCCCCCAACCCTTATGAATTTGGGTGAATTGCGGCTATTTGATTAATGTAAGGGAATTACTTTATTTACCATCTAAATAAATCTATCCCATGCCCTGTTTGATGATGGGCAATAGTATAAAATGGCAAATCTTCGGGACCGACTAAGGACTCGCCCCCCCCCCCCCCCCTCCCCCAAGACTTTGGGTGAATTGCGGCTATTTTATGAGTCTAAAGGATATTACTTAATTTACCATCTAAATAAATCTATCCCATGCCCTGTTTGATGATGGCAATTTATTATAAAATGGTAGTCTTCTCGCATTTATCCAGGAATATCATATTATAGAATGTACCTTAACAATGGTCAGATTTGTGTAAATATGTTGTTAACATTTCGCGGCATCATTCCCTGGAATAAATACGCAGCTGCGTCATTCTTTACGTAATAGGGTCAAACTGGTGTTCACCGGGGGAAACAATCCTTTGCCCCCCCCCCTCCCCCTCTGACAAAGACCCCAGATACGACACTGAGGGGCACCCTTGGAAACTCGAGAGATAGACATTGCATGAGCAGTGGCGTGTCCCAACAAAGGGGGGCATGCATCCCCCACATGTTACAATCATTCGGCGGATTTGCACCAATCGACAAGTTCGAGCATTTTTAAAGGTATTTTACTTTAATGCTCATCCATTTCAAGACGTTAGTAGGGGAATCAAAAGTAAATTCATATAAAAATAGCAGATTTTCGCGAGCTACGCGCGCATTATGTTCATGATTATCACATTAGAGTCTGTTTAAACCAAACTACACCTTAATTAAAACATAGCCGTGGGAGTTAGGGTTAAACAACTTGGGAAGAACTGTAGAGCCAGGGGTCTAGGGCTTGCTGATACCTCACTTTAGCCTCTGTTACCAGCGCTATGCTGTGGCTCATGGATTATTATGTGGTTATTTTGGGTCAAGTATGGGTCAATCCAAAAGATCTGACACGGTCGGAATGGGTTCAGAATTTAGCGTGCTGGCTAGGACTTGGCCACAACAACAACTAGCACCAAACAAATCCGACCTATAATACCTACCCTATTTTGAGGAAACTATGGACAAATAAACAAGTTTTTGGGTGGTTTTTTTTTTTGGGGGGGGGAACTATTATGTGAAATAGAACCATAAACCACGAAGAGCGCACTGAGTCTTGAATATTATGGGCACATTATAGTCAGAGAAGAAAGCAGAGACTATGTCCCTCTTTGTCAGGTGCCCATCGAAAAATAGCTAAAAATTCGGCAACAGGCAAATGCGATGAGAACACCGTCTGATGACAGTAAAACGCGCGCATTTTTATCACATATTTTATCACAAACTTTTTAAGCACTTTTACTCCAAAATTCAGGTAAAAGCACATTACATTTCCACAATGCATAGGCCTATATACCAAAATGGCTGGGGTTCGACAAAATATGCCCTTTTATTAATACAAATATACGAGGAGAAGGAGACGAAATTGTTTCTTATCGGTTGATTATAACTTTATTGACCATTTCAAATAAAGTAAATTAGTTTGCTATAATTCGTAAGTAAGCTTTGTCTCTTTTTTTTGCCGGAGCAACCCAACGGATCATAAATTCCATGCCACTAATTCAAATTTGTTTTCAATTTTTGAGAACGCCTAAAAGGGTGTTCTGGTAATCAATATTAACACCAAAAGGGGTTCAAGATTTTAAATTTTATATTGGAAAATGTACGCATATTTTTAGGTTTTTTTCTGGTTTCAACAGTATGCTATTTCCACAAATAGTTAAATAGCATAAAACAATATAATATCTTTACAGGATTTAGTCAGCTGAAAATGTATCATGTTCTATTTTGAACATGGTTTTAAACAAGGAACACCTTTTTTAACACCCTTTTCGTAAGAGTCTGGAACATGTGTCTAGAACGCGTCCGGTGTTCACAGATGCGTTCTTGAACACATATCTTGTGAACACCTTCCATTTATTTAGTAATACAAATAACAATAAAACGATTGTCGTGATGATACTTCAAACATATTGGTGGCATAACTATGTTGTTAATACCTCCACTTACTTCTCTTCTCACCATCCTGCTTCTCATTAATAGTTCAATTAAATATTACAGAAACGGACCATGTTTGCTTAGTTGTGCCGGCAATCCCTTATTAAAGGATTCTTTTTCAATCACGAAGTTAGTTTATTGATTTTTCGAAAACCGAACCTGAGTATATTGTCTCACCCTGTATGCCACTTCAATGGTCATTATAACATTAAAACAGCGAGCACCCGAAAACCAAACACCGGTGGACTAAAGAGGGGGCGATATTTACAACCGTAATCACACAAACATAATTAGGGGGGGGGGCGGCGGTACCGCGTCATTTTGCGATATTTTGCGTAAACGACCGCGGTTCTCACGTGATACGTACAGTTGAAAAAATATTTACACTGTTTTAACGAAATTGCACTATGGGATTGTGTTACCAGCCTAAAATCAAAGAGGTCGCAAACTGGTTTGGGTCAATGCCCCCTTGCCACCCGTAGTGCCGCCACTGCCTATCTGTACCATGTATTATGAAGGTGGAAGTCAGACGATCTCCAGCTGTAACATTCCGACGTTTTTGTAACCGCCTTGACCCATGTTCACAACAAACATGACGCAAGACCACTGAACAACGGATTATCTTCAAGTTAGGCACCCTCCAACCCTTTGGTATGAACATTAAATTTGATGTCATTAATCTTAAATGATTAACTAGCCCCCGCCCCCACTTTCTTCTGCAGCTTTCTGATTTGACTTGGTAAGCCGCGTTGCCGGCCCCGCATTTGCCGCGTTTTCGTTTTCCTTATACACGCCCGCGTTCTTGTCCGCTTTTGCGCGTTTAGTTTTCCGCGCCGTTTTTATACGCGCGCACGCATTTTTGCCCAAAATTGCACCCGCGTTCTTCTGCTTATTTAGCTTCGCCAAGTCACATCGCTAATTTCTACATATGGCCGAAATATCGGAATTTTAATAAAATCATGAGGTTTGAACCATATTTACGTATTCTCTGGACATTATTATCTGTTAACTACTTAACATACGTTTTGTGGTGTCTGTTTTGGGAAAATTCCTTTGGTACCGTAGTGGTGCTAAGCATACTGGACAACACAAGAAATCTTCTTGTACAAACTGCTCAATGGGCCTTACTAATATCGACCTTTATGCTTATTTCAGAATTTAAGCTTATTCAGAATTTAAGCTTATTTCAGAATTTAAACACTCATGATCGGCCGAGTGCACCATGACGGGTAACTTATAGGGAGCTCCCTAGTAGTTATGCTCTAACTGTAGCATAACTTACTAACGATGTAATTCTTAGAGCATAACTGGCGAATAACACCAGAATAGCAATAGCGAGGTAAATATCCACATTAATCAGCATCGTCCACTTACAAAATTAATTGGGCATATTCCACGTTTTAACCTATAGTTTAATGTAACATTCTGACGTGATTAGTCCTCCGTAATGTTAAAAGCGTGTCGTCACTCGCTAGTCATAGGGTGAGTGTAAATCAGAATCACGTGGAGTCGGCCTGCGATCCGAAAAAATGATGCCATTTTATGGCCAAAAATTTCGAAGTTTGTTTACCGCTTTTTCAAAATAAGGACTATCATGACATTACAAACATATTTTGGGCGAGGGGCACATACAAACATTGCACCAAAAAGTACAATTTTAATGACAAACACAAGCACCCGATGGAAACAATGATATACAATTATAACACATTTCTTAACACAAATACTTCCGTGGCGTGGATACCTAGTCCTTCGCTTGTTAACCGCAGAACCCCGGTCGAACCACAGACCACGCATGGCACGATATGCTTTTATTTACTTTTTCGTTCTTCTAGTTCTACCCTTCCACTCAATGTTGAAACTTGGCTTTATCAGTTTTTAATTAATAAAAACAATAATAAGTTGTTTATTTAGTCATTATTTAAAATCCTTGGACAATTAGTACATTTGGTCAAATATCACCAAAGTCGGTGCGATTAGTGTTTGAATTGGCAAAAGGAGTTGATCTAAATTTTGACTAAAAAATCACCAAATTGCATGAATGGATTTTCAAAAATATAAAATCTTTCAGTTTATGAGGGGTCACATTCACTTCAAATATACACCCCTGGGCATGCAAGTGCAATTGGTCCTTCAGCATCAGCGAATCATCCCCCTTCAATGTTCACAACAAATTTACGCTACTGCTAGAATCGACTGACTTTGTGGCATAAAATGTTATGCCCCAAATTACTCTTGGGTCGGTCAGGTATAACATTTAGCGTAAATTACCCGCCAGTTACTAGCCTAGTAGCTTACCCCGCGCGCATTGGCGCTCTCAAAATTTTGGTTACGCCTCAGTTACTAGCGAGGTAGCGCTATTCTTCAGCTACCCGTCATTGGTGCACTCGCCGATTGTATTTTCAAAGGGTCGTAGCGCGAACATTTTCGCCTATACACTTATTTTTGGCCCGATTGAGGTACATTGTTGCTCTAAACAGGCTTGTACCAAAGATATTGCATTTTGGGGACACATAAATCCATGATTCTCTTGTCAGATGAACCGACTGTGCCAATCTCAACCGACACGACGTCAATATTGGGGGTGGGGAGGGGGGGGGGGGGGCGATCGCTGCGATGGACCGGTAAACACAACTGTTTTCACAAATCTGCTAAATGACATGATAGTTGTCCACATGATGATAAGATGCATGGTTACGATATGTTTTTATACCTCCATATGTGTTGTATTGTATAATGGTATAATATTGTATCGTTTACATTTATAAACAGATCAAAGATAAACAAATTAGAAGAATAAAATGTGGCGGTTGTTTTAGAAGAAAAGTGTATCTGTTTTAATTTTTGAAAATGACCCTTCTGACCCAGTCCATTTACAAGGAATATGTATGGATGGAATGTGCGCGAAGCGCACAAACATTTGCAATTTTAATCTTTGGAATCTGAATTGCTTAACAAAATTATGACCCCCACTATTTTAGGTTTTATAATTTTATGACCGCCCCCCCCTATTTTAGTATGTCACAACACTATGACCGCCCCCACCATATTTGTCAGTGAAATTAGAAACTGCATGTGTTCAGCGAAGGAACACTCTTCGTGTCATCAGCTTGGTCACTGAACTCAGTACATAGAGAATGACAAACCGTTTGCATAACTGCAAAGGAAACAGACTATATAAACTGTAAAAAACACGTATACATGATTACTTACTTCCATGTGAAATATTATTTCACCTAACCTTAGCCACATTTTTCAAATAATAACATGTAAAACTTTTCATTACACTTTGTTATTTGGGCTTTCATAATTATGTATATTGTGTATTATTCATGAAAAACGTTGACGTTTGAAGTCAAGTTAGTTTTTAGTAGATTTAGATTGCTTTGACAAAAAAGTTGTTGATGCTTTCAAATTTGATAAAAATCGTAAGATTGACACAATCTGGATGTGATGGCATGCACTGACATATGTGTTCGTAACAAACTTCCTCAAGATCATACCGCCAAATAAATCACATGTCTATCCAATCACATCACCGATGGCGTGTTGCATAGGTAGACATGTGACGGCCCGGGCGACCGGCGTGGTCAGAGGGAAGGCAACGCATACGAGTTTCCTTCTTGAACAGTGGCGTACCCAGGGGGTGGGTCCAGGGGGGCCGGTGCCCCCCTGAAATAACCCCGTCGGTAAATCGAGTGGAAAACCCCATTGCTACCCCCCCCCCCCCTCCCCCACCCCACCCACCCACACGTATCAATACTTTCAGCTGCTGGGGGGGGGGGCAAATTGGGCAAGTTTTACGATTTTCTTTTTGGAGTCTGTAAAAAAAATTGTCGGTAAGTCATGCCTTTTGTCGGTATAACTATGGTCGTGCCCCCCCCCCCCCCCCCCCCCCTCGATTCCAAAAGCTGGGTACGCCACTGTTCTTGAACGGGTAAATTCGAGTTCCAGCGATGGAGTTGGACAGACGTGCCGCGGTCACAAGATAACTATAGTTAAAGATGCTGAACTTGTACTCTGTATTATGAATAAATCTTACACATCTTGAGAGCAAACACACTGCATTTACAGACAATAATTTAAGATAAACTCCCACCTTTTTTAGACCGGTAGTTTCAGCTGTTCTTCCCGGTCAAAGCCGTCACGGCCCTTTTTTGGCAAAACACTGTAACTCGAACATTGTCATATTGAGAAATTGAGCTTTAAAGTTTACATGATTGCATTTTTTATAGTTAGAAATATTCAGTTGTAATGAACACATGAATATGCGGAGTATTTTTGTACTTTTCTACCAATTGATATTAGGTTTACATATATAATTATTTTGAAGATACAAGCAAATTCGTCGAGTTGCAGTGTTTGCAAAAATATACATTGAATTCAATTTAGTGGCAAAACACTAACTAGCACAATGGCTGTTAACATGATTTATTTTGTTATTTTCGAGTATCCACACAGTTATCTCTAAGCATTTTCATTAATATACACAATGTACCTAATGTTAAAAATCATAAAATGCCCTAAATTATGTGTATAGGGTGTGTGTACAAACACTGCATCTCATAGATAGCTGTCCTTGCATATAAACAGTTTTTATAGCAAAAAAGACTGTATATCACTGAGTTACAGTGATTTGCCACAAAAAAACCCGAATTAATTACACGCACAGTGTTTTGCACACAAAAAAAACAGTCGTAAAGTGGCATACAAACACCTGAGTTAGGGGTGCTATCTCGAAAAGGGAGCACTTTGGGAACTTGAGAACTTCAGAAATAGAAACAGCGCCCCTAATTGCTGACAAATGATTTTATCTCAAAAAGTCACATTTCGAGTTACAGTGTTTTGCCAAATGACGGCACGTTGGGGGTGGTGGGGGGGGGGGGGGGGGGGGCAGGGGGGGGGGGAGTAGTCTGACCCCTGCCCACCTCCCCAGGAGATACGCCCACTGTATTATACTCAAAATAGTCTTTTGCCTGGGACAAGTGGTGTAACCATAGTAACACTGGTCATGCTGGTTGTGTGAAGAAGTGATTGGACAACAGGGTTGTGTGCTAATAATGTGGTAGCCACTGATCCAATTGAAAGCTGTTTACTTCGGGTTTGGATGACTTAAAGGGGCGCTGAGATATCCACGGGGCAGGGCGCCCTCAATTTTGTCAGAGATTTGTTTTTCACATAAACATATTGCTTACACATGTACTAACTACCAGCCACAATCATAGAGCTTAATTTGCAATATTCATGTAAAATTGACTGAAAAGTTGTATTTTCTTCTTTTTTTCCAGATTCTTCTACCATAAAGGATCACGTTTAATAACTGAAAGTGTCAGTAATAGCTTTTAAAACTGACAGAGTCCCGCGGACAATACAACAAATATCGGTATCAGAACGATATTTTTGAGGTTGAGTGAAATTGACACTATTCAGACCTATACAGTCATAATGACTCTCAGGTACGGTCATTCTTATTATTAGCTCTGTTTTTTCCTCGATTATTATTGTTATTATCTTAAACTGACACCCCACGGTGTAACAAAGATTTTTAGTTATTGTGAACTGTTCATAGACACCAAATTCGGCGTCAAGTGTATTCTCAGGGGTGGCAGGTATCTTA